>BQNB010001650.1:85000-135781 GCA_026074375.1 Tanacetum coccineum | reverse complement strand
TGTGGGCTGAAGTTGGAGAAGGTCAGTTGATAGGACCTGAGTTAGTGCAAGAGACTACTGAGAAGATCTCGCAGATTAAGGATAGACTTAAGGCTGCGCGTGATCGTCAAAAAAGTTATGCTGATAAGAGGAGGAAGCCTCTAGAGTTTAGTGTAGGTGACTATGTCTTGCTCAAAGTGTCGCCTTGGAAAGGTGTGGTGCGCTTTGGGAAGAAGGGTAAATTAGCTCCTAGATTTGTTGGACCTTTTGAGATTGTTGAGAAAGTAGGCCCCGTGGCCTATCGGTTAGACTTGCCTGAGGAGTTGAATGGTATTCATGACACCTTCCACGTGTAGAACCTTAAGAAGTGTTTGGCTGATCCAACACTGCAAGTGCCCTTGGATGAGATCCAAGTTGATGCCAAGTTAAATTTTGTGGAAGAGCCTGTGGAAATTTTGGAAAGAGTGTTTAAGAAGTTGAAGCGGAGTAGAATTGCCATCGTCAAGGTTCGGTGGAATTCGAAAGATGGACCTGAATTCACGTGGGAACGTGAGGATCTGATGAAATTGAAGTATCTGCATTTGTTTAGTGATGTTAGTAGCTGAATTTCGGGGTTAAAATTCTCTTAAGGGGTAGAATGTAACCTTTGCCCTTTTTGTGTTCTGAATATTCCATTTTAGTCCTTTGACTATTGATGTTTGTCGGTCTATTCTGATATTGTACCGTGTTGACGGTGGTGATTTTATGAGAATTGTGGTGATTTATGGTTTATTGTGACTAATAATTCCTTTTTGGAAGGTATTATTATGTTATTTCTATTCTGGGTGGTTTGACCCGTGAATTTTGAGAAATACTGAAAAACGAGTCCTGACACGACCGTTAATGTCCAAATGAGTTTTTAAGGGTTTAAAGTGAAAATATGTCAAGTAAATACTCTAAGTTAATGAAAAAGTATTTTTAAGGTGAATAAAAATGCTAAGTAACTTCGGGGAATATTTTACGGTTGAGTTTTACGAGCTTTTAAGTGATTCCGACACGAAAAGAAAGACCCGACACCCCATAGGATGCCATAACCGGTCATGAAAGCCTAAGGGGACAAGGAGGCTTAATTTTAGCCAAGATGTCCCAAGGTTGTACATTTATATGCCTTTCACTAGAACATTTCTATTCATTTCATTTTCATTTCAAAAAAAATAAAGTGTTCGTCAGCCACCAACCACCACAAACCACCATAAATTTTCTAACTTTGATCAAGAACGTGATGTTCCGGGCTGATACGAGTGTTTGGTATTCATTTAAACAACGCTTGGGTTGTCAGGTTCATGTCGAAATCTATATTTTTGAAGATTTTCTTATAAGTTTCCAAATTTAAATTTCGTTTGTCCTTTTGGGTTTATATTGATGCATAGATGTTAGTTGTACAAGTTAATCGTCGTAAAAATCGATTTTGGGAAACGAAACGAATAAAAAGGGGTGTTTGGCTTGCGTCGAATAAGAGAAGAAACAAGAGGGTTTTGTTAGTTTTGATATTGTGGTCGTGATGGTTGAGAAACATATATTGCTAGATAGCTTATTTTGTATAATAGCTTGTATAGCTTATTTTGTGGGCTTTTCGTGGCTTATTTTGAGCTTATATGCTCACGTCACATTTTAAAATCACAAGGGAGGTGATCTTGAATATTTTCATGGTATGGCGTATGTTTGTGGACTATTTTTATAGCTTATGGTAGTAACCAAATGTGATACGTAGCTTATTAGCTTATTTTCAAGCTTAATATAGATATTTTGGAGCTTATGGACTCACGACCCAATAAGTCCATTTAAGCCGTGGCTTAATAGGAGGGCTTATTGTTGTCCGGATTATTTTCTACTTATTAGTATGAGTTTATGTATATAAATGGGCCTTGGTTTTTGGCTTAGATCGTATTTTGGACGTATAAATACCTTATTGGACCCTTATTGGGCCTTAAAGCCCAATAAGCGATATATAGTCGTTTTAAGAGTTTTTGACGGACTTTTGAAAGTGAAATGTATTTACGAAGTGATATTAAACGTTATTTTGTGAGAAACGTTTTAGTAAACGTTAAAGATTGAGATTTTGGAATATTATCGGAAAAGTGTCGAAAGTTTGAAAAGTGTTTGAAATAAAGGTTAAAAACCTTAGAAAACGTTGTATAAACGTACGG
Source organism: Tanacetum coccineum (assembly GCA_026074375.1). Lineage (NCBI taxonomy): Eukaryota > Viridiplantae > Streptophyta > Magnoliopsida > Asterales > Asteraceae > Tanacetum > Tanacetum coccineum. The sequence continues at coordinate 133,616 of BQNB010001650.1, read as the reverse complement.
GTCATGTCGAAATTTTGTAAAAAGTTTATACTTAGAAAATTTCACTTAAGAACGTAATTTTTGATTTTAAATAATAAAATATTATTTTATTATTTAATTATTTTAATAAATTCACTAAAAGACAAAAAAATATAATTTTTCTCGAAACTTCTCTAATTTGTTTATTATGAGTAAACGTTTTATTTTCAACCAAATTATGATTATTTTTACGATGACTAAGGTTACCGAATGGACTTATCAAGATATATTTATAATTATTTATTATAAATATTTACTTATATTACTTATCTATTTTCTTTAAATAGTATAAGTATGTATTATTGAGCAATGAGATTGATATGATTGTTGGGATATGTCGTCAACCATCACACCACTAAATTGTTACGGGTAATTGTACAACGCGTCTAAACTCTATGCATCAAACGTGAAGACTGTTTTGGAAAATGAATGATTAAAATGGGACATTAACTGGACTAGGTCGTGTGCGGACGTCGTTGCATTTGCTTGTGTGATTGAGATTTGGTTGCTAAAGACTTGCTTGAGGTGAGTTCTCGTAGCCCCACTTTTTACTGTTTTTTCGTTGGGGGAAAATGATACTCAAATGTGTTTTGAAATGTTTTGAATTGAACTGTGCGAAATGTGGTTTTGTTTTTGGGACAAGATATGTGCTTATGACTGCTATGTGAATATTATGTGTTGTATGATTGTTTGGATCGGAGGGGTACGCCTATCCCAGTATTTGTGTGGTTATTGGAGCGGCTGGGTACGCCTACCCTGGTATGTGTGAGGTCCTGCCCTAATCTAGTGCTCCAGCTGGTAGGCCCTTTAGGTGCGTAAGTGACATATGGTGATCGACTAGCGGGATTGCTAGGTCGTGTTACATGATTAGCGGGGATGCTAAGTCATGGGTTGTTTGCATATATTCACTGTCATATTGCACTATTGTCCACTGTTTTGAAATATTGGCACAACTTTTGGGTTTAAGGTCAAACCTACGAGCTCACCAACATTATTGTTGACGTTTTCGAGTATCATTTTCAGGTGAAGTGAAAGAGGAATAAGTTGGTGATATGTGATAGCAGACTTAGAAGTATCCCATGTGGATTTTCCATGTGAAGTATAACTTGTTTATTTTATTTGGTTTTAATATTTGGAAGATTTTGGTTTAAGTTTGGATTTAGACCCCTGTGTGGGCTATTGGAATTGTAAGAGGTTATGGATTTGATTATGATTTGGGACATCACTCGAGGTTGTTTGAGGTTGATGGTCTTCGTAACACTTGAAGTTTATGCATTGTAGTTTTCTCTATATTGTATCTTGTGTTATGATTGATCATTATGTTGCGCTCCTTAGTTTCCGCCATTGTCGGGGTGTGACAGATTGGTAATCAAAGTCCAGGTTATAGAGAACTAGGTGGGTTGACCTAGACTATAACCTAAGATCCATCATTTAGTTACGTATAGGATCTATGTGCGCCATGTTCCGCTTTTGCTTGCTTTCGCGTGTTCGCGGTTTGGTGCTTTAGTTATGTCAGTCATTCAAATGTGTGAGCTCAATATTGAGTACGACTAGGAAAGGATGCGAATATAAGTACGGTGGCCAACGTAGTTATAAGCGTATCACAACTCACTCGTATTTAGTAATGTCATTCACATAAATCAATGTTGACACCATAAGGTGGCATTATCTGTATAGTTATATATAGTAAGATATTCTCTATATATATATTAGTCTTCCCACTTACCTAACATTGCCCATGTTCTCCCTCATGTAGATAATGCTGCCAAGGATGAGGACCCGAAGTGCTGGCCGACCTGTTGTCGAATTACGAGGAGGGGGAACGAGTGGACGGGTTGGTAGAGGTGGTGAAAAGGGTAGAGGACCTCGGGGAAGTAATGATGAGCGTGTTGACGAATTGAATGGGCAAGCAAATGACTAGGGTTTAGGGGCTAATGAGGGCGTAGAGGGAGTCAATGGGAGTGTAGAAGGAGTTAATAGGGGTGTAGGAGGAGCATCCGACTTCTTGACAATCATTGCCCAGCAATTGCAGAACCTCTTACCCGCCATGCTAGCTCAGGTTGGTAACCAAGGAAATGTTGGAAATCAAAATGGTAATGTGGTTAACGAGAACGTTCAGGAGAACGTTGGAAATATGTTAGTAAATGGCAACCGGGTAGGTTGTTCATATAAGGAGTTCTTAGCTTGTAACCCTAAGGAATATGATGGTAAGGGAGGTGTTGTAGTTCTTACTCGATGGATTGAGAAAATGAAATCTGTGCAGGATATGAGTGGTTGTAGTATTGACCAAAAAGTGAAATATACTACTGGTTCACTTGTGGGTAAGGCTTTAACGTGGTGGAACTCTCAGATCCACACGCTAAGCCCGGAAGTTGTTGTTAGTATGTCATGGAATGACTTTAAGTTTATAATGATAGGAGAGTTTTGTCCTAGTCATAAGATGCAAAAGTTAGAAACTGAGTTGTGGAATCACGCCATGGTCAGGGCTGGCCATGCTGCGTATACTGATAGGTTTCATGAGTTGGCTAGATTAGTTCCTCACTTAGTAACTCCCGAAAGTAGGAAGATTGAGAGGTACGTGTATGGCCTTGCTCCACAGATCCGTGAGATGGTGGAAACAATAGAGCCAAAGACTATACAAAAGGCTGTACAAATTTCTGGTGCACTGACCGATGAGGCTATTAGGAATGGATCAATTAAGAAGGTTGAGAAGAGAGTAAATATGGGGGAACCTAGCAAGGATAAGAATGGTAGGGATGATAATAAGAGGACTAGGACTGGAAATGCTTTTGCTACTACCGGAAACCCTATAGGAAGAGAGAATACGGGTACTTGGCCTAAGTGTACCACCTGCAACTCCTAATATACACCCGAAGAGCCTTGTCGCACATGCTTCAACTGTAATCGCCCATGTCATTTGGCAAAGGATTGTAGAGGCATGCCGAGGAATGTGAATCCTGTCAATGCTAGAAAACTAACTATTAGGGCATGTTATGAGTGTGGTAGTACCGACTATGTCATGTTAGCTTTTCCTAGATTGAATAGGGTACAAGGACCGGAAGGATATCGTCTAAACCAAGTTATTGCTAATAACGAGGGACAGGGTCGTGCAAACCAAGGGAACCAAGCTAGGGGTAGGGCATTCATGTTGGGAGCAGAGAAAGCTCGCCAGGATCCAAACATTGTGATGGGTACGTTTACTTTAAACAATCATTTTGCCACTACCTTATTTGACTCTGGTGTCGACTATAGCTTTGTTTCCACTACTTTTATACCTCTGTTAGGCATAGAGCCCAGTGAATTAGGTTTTAGATATGAGATTGAGATAGCTAGCGAGCAGCTAGTAGAGATTTATAAGGTTATTAAGGGTTGCATACTAGAAATTGAGGGTCATGTCTTTGACATCGATTTGATACCTTTTGGGCATGGGAGTTTTGATGTGATTATAGGCATGGATTGGTTGTCTAATCATAAGGCTGAAATAATTTGTCATGAGAAAGTAGTAAAGATACCACTACTGGATGGCAAGGTGCTTAGAGTATTAGGAGAGAGACCGGAAGAGAAAGAGAGACTTTTGATGAGTGCTAAGGCTAGTGATTAGAAACAAGAAAAGATTGTTGTGGTTAGAGATTTTCCCGAGGTGTTTTTGGATGATTTATCAGGATTGCCACCTCTCCGGGAAATTGAGTTCCGGATTAAGTTAATCCCTGGAGCTGTACCGATAGCAAAGTCCCCCTATCGTTTGGCATCTTCTGAATTGGAGGAGTTATAGGGACAACTCAAGGAACTCCAGAACAAAGGTTTCATTCGACCAAGCTCATCGCCTTGGGGAGCGCCAATATTGTTCGTTAAGAAAAAGGATGGTTCTTGATGACGTACCCTCCCCTTCGGCTCGGAGGTTTCCCCTTCGAAGCCCAAATGGGATCTTCTCCCAAATACACTATACAACCTTCGAATAGTTTTGAGTGGCGTAAAATCATCTTCGGGATGATTACCAATATGGGAATCCGCCACGCGAAGCCCTACACCCTTCGCAGTAGGCCTTCGACGAAACTAGGGAAGAGGTCACATAGTCAAACCCACGTTCTCCATCTTTATTGGGAATTTCCCGCTAAAATAGAGATCGTGGTACACAATCCCAGAATCAACCCTTAAATCAAGGGACACCCCCACGATCGCCGGCTTTGGTGCTAAGCCTCGTCCCATCTCATTTCTGCAACCATACATAGATGGAAAAGGCTCCAGGTATGGCCAAGACTCTTACACACAGTTACTTACGCTTTCATACTTTCTCAATACAAAAAGCACATACTTACTCTCATGTCAGAGGTGATTCACAGGGACACCCCCTACGCCTCACTTAACGTAGTGTTTCCATTTGTGTTGACACAGGTTATTCAAGGCTTAGCAACTCAACAACCACAAGAAGAACTCTTCGATCTCATCGAAGCCTGATCGTGCCTATATTTGTACAATGAGTTCTTTTAGGATGTGCATTGACTATAGAGAATTGAACAAGTTGACTGTTAAGAATCATTATCTGCTTCCTAGGATTGATGATCTATTTGACAAACTGCAAGGGTCGTAGTTTTTCTCAAAGATAGATCTTAGGTCCGGATACCATCAGCTGAGCGTGCATGAGGATGACATTCCAAAGGCTGCATTTAGAACTCGTTATGGACATTTCGAATTCACAGTAATGCCCTTTGGTCTGACTAACACACCAACAGTATTCATGGATTTGATGAATAGGGTTTGTAGGGCTTATCTTGATAAGTTTGTGATATTGTTTATAGACGATATCTTAATCTACTCTAAGACTCGGGAGGAGCATGTAGAACACTTAAGGTTAGTCTTGGGACTGCTCAAAAAGGAGAGACTGTATGCTAAGTTTTCTAAGTGTGAATTTTGGCTAAGGGAAGTTCAGTTTCTTGGGCATGTGATAAATGGTAATGGGATTCATGTAGACCCTAGTAAGATTGAAGCTCTTAAGAATTGGAAAGCCTTTAGAACTCTGTCTGAGGTTTGTTCATTCTTAGGATTAGCTGGATATTACTGTAGGTTCATTGAGAACTTTTCTAAGATAGCTAAGTCTCTTACTATCTTGACTCAGAAGTGTAAGACTTTAATTAGGGTGAGGAACTAGAATTGGCATTTCAAACCTTAAAGGATAAGCTGTGTAATGCGCCTATTCTAGCTCTCCCCGATGGACCAGAAGACTTTGTGGTATATTTTGATGCGTCCGTGATAGGACTAGGTTACGTGATAATGCAAAGAGAAGGTGATAGCCTACGCATCCAGGTAGTTGAAAATTCATGAAAAGAATTATACGACCCATGATTTGGAGTTGGGTGCAGTCGTGTTTGCACTTAAGATTTGGACACATTATTTGTATGGGACAAATAGTGTCATATATACGGATCATAAGAGTCTCCAGCATATCTTTAGTCAGAAAGAGTTGAATATGCGACAACGGCACTAGATAGAGTTGTTTAGTGATTATGACTGTGAAATTCGCTACCATCCTGGTAAGGCGAATGTGGTGGCTGATGCTCTAAGTAGGAAGGAAAGATGATAGTCGTTTTACATCAAGGTTTTGGCAGTCAATGCAAGAGGCATTAGGTATCGTTTAGAATGAGCGATCAGCGCATCCGCCCCCTCACACCTCCACCCCCTCGCCCTGCTCCACACCGCTCCGCGCGTCAGTGTGATGCCCATCCCTGCATCTATTCAGACTTTGGAAGACATGCTTAGAGCATGCGTCCTGGACTTTGGAGGAAGTTGGGATGTTCATCTTCCGTTGGTTGAGTTTTCGTATAACAATAGTTATCACTCTAGTGTGAGGTGTGCTCCGTTTGAGGCATTGTATGGTATAAAATGTCATTCACCAATTATGTGGGTTGAGGTTCGAGAAGTTCAGTTGATAGGACCTGAGTTAGTGCAAGAGACTACTAAGAAGATCTCGCAGATTAAGGATAGACTTAAGGCTGCGCGTGATCGTCAGAAAAGTTATGCTGATAAGAGGAGGAAGCCTCTAGAGTTTAGTGTAGGTGACTATGTTTTGCTCAAAGTGTCGCCTTGGAAAGGTGTGGTACGTTTTGGGAAGAAGGGGAAATTAGCTCCAAGATTTGTTGGACCTTTTGAGGTTGTTGAGAAGGTAGGCCCCGTGGCCTATCGGTTAGATTTGCCTGAAGATTTAGATGGTGTTCATGACACGTTTCACGTGTCAAACCTTAAGAAGTGTTTGGCTGATCCAACACTGCAAGTGTCCTTGGATGAAATCCAGGTTGATGCCAAGTTAAATTTTATGGAAGAGCCTGTGGAAATTTTGGAAAGAGAGTTTAAGAAGTTGAAGCGGAGTAGAATTGCCATCGTCAAGGTTCGGTGAAATTCGAAACGTGGACCTGAATTCACGTGGGAACGTGAGGATTAGATGAAACTGAAGTATCCGCATTTGTTTAAGTGATGTTAGTAGTTAAATTTCGGGATCGAAATTCTTTTAAGGGGGGTAGAATGTAACCTTTGCCCCTTTTATGTTATGAATATTTCATTTTTAGTCCTTTGACTATTTGACTTTCGTCAAATAGTCCTTTAGGTGCGTAAGTGACATATGGTGATCGACTAGCGGGATTGCTAGGTCGTGTTGCATGATTAACGGGAATGCTAAGTCATGGGTTATTTACATATATTCACTGTCATATTGCACTATTGTCCACTGTTTTGAAATATTGGCATAAATTTTGGGTTTAAGGACAAACCTACGAGCTCACCAACATTATTGTTGACATTTTCGAGTATCATTTTCAGGTGAAGTGAAAGAGGAATAAGTTGGTGATATGTGATAGCAGACTTAGAAGTATCCCGTGTGGACTTTCCATGTGAAGTCTTGCTTATTTATTTTATTTGGTTTTAGTATTTGGAGGATTTTGGTTTAAGTTTGGATTTGGACCCCTGTGTGGGCTATTGGAATTGTAAGAGGTTATGGGTTTGATTATTATTTGGGGCATCACTCGAGGTTGTTCGAGGTTGATGGTCTTCGTAACGCTTGAAGTTTATGCATTGTAGTTTTCTCTATATTGTATATTATGTTATGATTGATCATTATGTTGCGCTCCTAAGTTTCTGCCATTGTCGGGGTGTGACAGAGCACCACAAGACCACACCACACTATGGTGTGGTTAACTCCCATGTGACCCAACCCTAGTTTCAACCTTTAAATACCTTCCTTTCTCTCATTTATGGTTCACACTTTATCTTAGCAACCAAAAACACTTTCCATCTTTCTCTCCTTTCTCTTGTTAGTCTCGGCAACACACAAATACCCTAAGGGTTTATTTTTCTTCATCTCCTTCTTGATTCAAGTACTATGGGTTCATAAATAAGGGTATCTAAGGTGTATTCAAGGGATTACTTCATTCATTTCAAGGGTTTTGCAAGAATTTCCAAGCTTGGTTTTCATTATTTATTTGGGTTTTTCAAGAGTTGAGGTCTCCTTTTCAAGTTCTTGATATTTCTTGCTTGTTCATCTTGTTTGTAAGCTCACATCTAAACCCTCATATGTGTTCTTGATATTATTGATATTCTCTTGCATATTTTGATTTCCATACTTGTGTTTGTGTCATTTTCTATAAAAATAAACATGTTGGGTTTTAAAAGATTCATGAAGAAATGGTGATTTAATGCTTAGAATGTTGTTAGTCTTGTTAACTAGTTTGATTAGTATGTTAGAAAGTTGATGGAAATGGGGTTAGGCTAGTTATAAGTATGGTTTTGTTGTTGGTGTAAGTAGTGGAAGGAGATTAGGTTAGTTTTGGGATTTGTGAAGTTGTGGTGAAGTTTTGAACCATTTGCGGAAAAATATAGATTCTATCCCGAGTCAGTTTGCATATTTTAGGTGGCTTAAAAATGTTTAAAATGTTAAAACCTTGGAAATATGTTAGCTTATGTCGCTACGGAAATTTTGATATAAAGAAAACAAAAATCAGACTTAAAATGAGCAAGTTATAGTCAAAAGAAGTTTGGTTACACTTTTCGGCAAAACTGTTTCGGATACATTCTGAACAGTTTCTAAATCGTGTGTTTTGACCCCTTTCGGGTTCGAACCGGCTAAAGTGTACAAAAGAAAATGTTCGGAATGATTTTTCGGTAAAGTAAGCAAAATTTCTTAAAATGTGAAAGTGTAAAACGAGTGAGTTATACTATGATAAAGTCGGATCATTTTTGAGACACCATAAATAAATATAGGTGCTGATTGAATTATAAAAATGGCTTTTCGAGCATTTTTGAGTCCGTTTGAGCTTTAAAAACATTTGCGAATGCTATTGTATCACTTATACACAGTTAGGGAGAGTTATAAACTTTCTAAAAACTATATTTCAAAAATATTAGATATTACTAAAAATAGTAAGTCCTTATTTAACGAAGTATATTACCAATATAAAAGTGGAAGTTAGACGTTGAAGTTTCCCTTAGTGCGTTTAGATGAAAAATGGACTTAACAATTCTTAGGAGACGTCATTAACGTTCGGGATTTCTAAGCTTTCCAATAATAGAAACTTTCCAAATATAGTAATTTTTCGTCTAAATGTCGTAACTTAACTAAAAATCATATATCTTCGTTAAGGCACATTTTTACTAATTAAACTAAGACACAAACACATATGGATGCTATTGATTTCTATAAATGATTTATGCGTCGCTTCGTTGTATATTTCTTTCTCCTAAAGCGAGTCGTTTAATTAGGTCGTGGTTAGGATCTCGTGATTTCATTATCCTTTCGTTGATTTCATTTGCTCACCGTTTGTTTAAGGTGAGTTCATAGCCCCACGTTTTACTTGTTTTGCATATAATTTATAACTTTAGGGTGAGAGACATTTGCTTGTTTTGAAATTTAGACACAAGTACTTTACTACGTTTTTACATGTTTACGAATTTTTCCTAAGTACCTTAGCTCACTATTGCCTCTATCATGAACCGTTAATTACTATAAGTAAGCGTGAGTGCTATAATAGATCTATTGGGACTGATAATCCATGTCCGGGTATTGGTGATTCTTACCTGTATCGGATTGTCGATCAAACGAACGTATATCATATCAGATTTCCTAGGTATTTTGAGTTAGATACCTATTTGGCAAACCTTATCTGGCATTTACCTACTAATTAACATCAGCCTCGGTGTCATTAGCTTAGTACAAATGTAAATACCTTTTTGTGATATTGTATGTGTTACAATGATCATGCATTAACTAAATCTTGTGGTCCATACATACATTTTACATAAACCTATGAATTCACCAACTTTATGTTGACGTTTTAAGCATGTTTTCTCAGGTGCTTAGCTATGGATAACTTTGATGTGCTATATGGTGTCTCATGCATGGCCTGGTCTTTCAAAAACTTCATCTATCATTTAAATACCGTTGTCTATTTTTAAAACTTCTTTAAGCTTCCGCATTTAACCATTGAATCATTTGAATTATTGTAAAGATGAAATTTATTTTATCAATGGAACGTTGTTTATTTTCAAAACGTCCGTATAGTGGTTGTTCCCTTGCCTTGTGTTTGAGATATGTATGATGTCACGCCATCGGATATCTATTTCCATTGCGACCCGTTTTGTGGGTGTGACATCACATTCCCTTATACAATGTACTCTCTTATACTTGTAGTCTCCTACATTCTAAACATAGGCTCCTAAGTGTCCTATCATAACATTCTCACCTACACATTATGTACTCATTCCTTTACTTACTCACTCACACACTCTCATATTTGAATTTCAAATACACATACACACCCAAAGCTTCTCCTACACACTCACTCACACACTCTCAAGTTTAAAATTCAAATCTCACGCACACACACTCACCAAAATTCCCCTACACACTTTCCAACTCACCTCTTCCTAACATTCAAATTTTATAATTTGAATTTGAAATGTTAGGCTCCTTTCTATCACGTCACCATCACCTCACTTCTAACCCATATCTAACTCACATACACCTCACACACATTCTCAACATTCAAATTTGAAATTTGAATTTGAAATTAAGGCTCTTTTCTATCACATCACCATCACTTCCTATGCCAACTCACAACTCTCACCCTTCACAATTTGAATTTGAAATTCAAAATTTCCCTCTCACAACATCCACCCTTACTCTCCAAGTTTGGCATATTTCTTTGGCATATTATTTTCTTCCTACCTTATGCCAACTCTTCACTCAATCATGGTTAGTTTCTAACCCATTCTAGTACACACACAACCCTCTCACAATATTTTGAAATTCAAAAGTGCTCTCTTTCACACAATGACAACTCATCCTTAACACTTTATTTTGAATTTTAAAAACTCATATCAAGGGAGGCAAAACTTTTATCCATCACACAGGGAATACCTAAATACACCCTTTGTCGAATGGTTCTTTCCTTTCTCTTTGAAATAGGACAAACACCCCTAAAACTTCTTTCATACACTTTACAAATGTTTTTATCAAATGGCTATTTGAGTTGGTTGACCTTAAGTGTAAGAATTATGGAAAGGTCAAAGTGTGAAGTATAATTAGAGGTTTAGCAAGAACGGGTATGTAAAACACTAAAAACCTAGAAAATCCAAGACATGCCTATAGCGCGCTGGCGCGTGGGAAGCGCGTCGGGCTTGAATTGGATTTAACCAGTTTGGGTTTTTGGCCTATACTTACCCCTCCTTGCCTCTTGTATTCCTCACCTTTTTCCATTCTTTCTTTCTCTCTGTTTTCTCTTCTTCTATCCTCTAACTCTAACATCAAGAGTGTTCTAATCTTCCAATTCTATACTAAAGATAACACATCTCCGCAAGAGAGCCACATAAGTGCCTAATCCACACCTATGTGTTGCGTAGAGGATCTTCTATCTTATACCCTTTCTATTAGAATCGAATCTCTAGATTAGGTTAGGGCTTGATTCGTTTATCAACACTTATTCAATTTGGTTGTAAGGAAAGTCTTGTATCTATGTGATTAAGCCTAGATCATTAGGTGATCTAGTGGGGTTAGAGAAACTTCCAATGGGAAATCTTAGTGGTGTTAGGCATAAGTCGAATCATAGGTTCTTATGGGTGGTTTTCAAGAGCAGAATACCGTAGGGATTAGCTCTTCTTAGTGAGCGTTATGCTCAGTGCATATTGGTGGAGAGAAGTTGTATATGGTTTATAGTCCACCATAAGGATTATACTAGAGTATTAGTACAGGTGTCGTGGATTCGCAACTAGACATACGGATGGTATAACCCCCTCCCCCCATCTTAAACCAGTATATACATATCATGGTGTCTCTCTCCCTATCTATATATATATATCTGGTTATTGGTTGCATTGTTAACTAGATTACTACACCACTTGGTTTCTTTGAGACTTGAAGTTCACAAACTTCAAATAAGTCGAAAAGACATTATCTACCCCATCCACATTTCTAAAATTGGTATCAGAGCAATTTACTCAAGTTTTTAAACGTTAAAGCCTTCCAGAGAAGTCGTTTAAAGTTGTAAACCTATTTTTAAAAAATTCAAAATCCTAACTGCGGTTTTTGAATAAGTTGAGTAAGATTCATGGCTTAAGAGAACTATTTCGAGGGGTGCTGATGTGTGTTTAACAAGCTTTAAATTTATACTAACTAGATTTACCAAATGAACGACTAAAACCACAAAATTCGGGCAAGTATATCTTATCGAGTGTAATATAGTCTAGGTAAGTCCAGTTCGTTCCACGGGATTTGTAGCAATTCATAGATTGTTTATCAAGTAACAAAGCCAATTTGATTGTCACATATCAATTAGCCTAAACGTGTTTATAAAGCAAGCAAGAAACAGGGCATGATCCATATAACATAATAGATAGAGATAGAGCAAGACTTTATATAAATAAATCATGCAAGTTACAATTAAGGGTGTATTAACGCAACAAGCATATCTACCAATTACACAAAGGAACCCTTTCGGCCCATAATCCTAAGCATAACTAGTGCATTAAGCATGGTTATATCAAATATGAACACAAATGAATTCCTCTCAACCCAGTTGGTCAACATAAGGAAGGGTCTTAAACATTATTTCAACTTGGGTTACTAATCATTTCTCACAAGATTAGCACCAAATTATTATAGACAGACAACGAGAAATTCATCAAGACAATAGAGCCTTTTGACGTACTTCTATTGCAATGACAAATAAAAATATAAACAATGATCCAAGTAAAACAATATCAAATCCATATGCACTCATATTCTAACAAGTCATAGCAAAATCATCCAAATACTATATCATGTTTCACATATCAAACATACAAGAAACAAAATTACAAACATTACAAAACTCAAAAACATCATCAATATTATTAGTAAAGAAATGTACCAAATCCTATTATGCGAGTAATACGTCTACAATTATCCAAAACCAATAATTCAACTACAACAAGCACCAATCCCATAACCGAATGCTTCTATATACAACAAGTACCCAACCCTTTTGAAATGCCACGAGGATATGTCTACCCACTAGAAATCAGGATCTCGTAGCCAAATGGTATGTTTGGTAACGGGTTTTGTATAGTGACTTAGGAGGATTTAGGTGAATCCTTTAAGTATAAAGTGTTGTGTGATCTTAGGTACTGGAAATGGAAGGTTAAGGTTTGGAAAACATGTAGTGGTGGTAAGAATTCATGGATAAAAGTGGTGGTGGTCGTATGTTTGTTAGTGACAGATTAAAGGGGTGTTTGGATCATAGGATCCAAGGATCCTCACCACTTGTTCCTCCTTTACAATGATAGTGTATGTAAGATATGAAGTTCCCTGGCACAAATGGGGTTTATAACGTTTTTCAACACTTGGGGACCATGTTGGGGGGTCTATGATCGGTCTTTGGGGTTAAATGAGCATAATAACTATATCGGACGCGAAGTGCGCTACACAATTTGGTAAGTACGCCGTACTTTGGGCTGGTGAAAAGTGCGCCGTACAATTTGATAAGTACGGTGTACTTGTGCATTTTCAGCTTTTGGACCAAAAATAAAAGTTGTAGATAATTGTTTTCTCTTTTCGTGATCGCTTGAATTAACTCAATCGGAGTTCATATGACCGAGTTATGGCAAAAACAATGAACATATTTCAAGAAACCATAAACTTGAGCTTTCATCTTAGTTTTAGCTCCAATTCTTCGTGTTTTCCACATTTTTTTCCTTGACACCTATAATTTCAAATATACTCGATTAAGTACTGAAAGTTCATATAATATACCGATAAATAAATATATATATGTATATAACACAGATAACGCATATAAAAATATGTATAAAATGCGCGTTATCATATCTCCCCACACTTAAACTTTGCTTGCCCTCAAACAAATCTACAAAAATAAGAAAATTAGAAAGAAAAAATCTAAATGAAAAAATAAGAGAAAATTAAAAAAAATTATAAATTTTGAATATATTTTTGGTTTTTTTCTAAATAAGCGCAAAAGGCGCAAACACCCCCACACTTAAGGGTTTGTTTGTCCTCAAGCAATATAACGGGAAAATAAACATAAATATAAATTTTACAAAACAAAAATAGAGTTATAAAAAATATCTTGGGATTTTTAATATGTGAAAACAGAGATGTTTGACAATACCCAATGATTCTTGAGTTGCAATAACATGATCAAGCACGAATAAGGAAAGTATAATTTACTCAGACACTCGTATATGATGTAATAGATGGTAAAAGGGAAATCACACTCAATTGCTTAGACATGATTCATTTCATACCATAAGCTTGTACAAGAAACAAAATTGCACCGACGTAGCGTAAGCACTAGTTATAAATATCGAAAGAGGATTTTATTCGGGTTGTAATGTTAGGCTAAAGGTTAATAAGGGTATGGATAAGGCATGAGAAATATATACAGAAATTGGTGTTAAAAGAAAATAAGTGTCGAAAAGTCCAAAAACCCATGTTGCTAGTTACATCATACCACAAACCCGTGAGGTAATCAAACAAAACTCTCATCAAACTATCTCGTACAAGTATGATATATCATTACGCCTCATAAACATACACAATAGTTAGAAAACAACAACCAACAATTATTCATACTTCATCTTCTTCTTCTCTTTTCTCTTTTTTTCGATTCATTTTTTTATCACATTTTTTTTTTCATATATACCTTTTTTCTCTTTTTTCAACATTTTTTTATCCATCTTTCACATTCAAACAATTAACAATTCCCGTACACTTAATATAAGCGTACACCACAAAAAATACAAAAAAATAAAGTTGTGCAACTCCATCTTCATTAAAATGGCACAACACTTATAACAAAGTGCGAACACACTATTAATAAAAAATTAATCCAATGTACCAGCAAATAGCAACCAACCGTGTAGACTTTCGACAAGGGGTGAGGCTAGGCTAAATGTTATATATTTTTGTATTTTTGTTTTAGTGGATGAGATAAATGAATAGAAAGGCTTAGAGGGTTATACTGGAGGTATCTAGCACTAAAGATGAGTGCTACAAAAGGGATTTATTTAGGTGGTTAGCTAATCAGTGTAATTAGCTAAAAGAGTAACTAATATTATAAATGGATGGCTAATTTGGTTAAATCCTAAGTTGCCTCTTTTTCACATAAAAATACCTATATCACACGAACGTGATCTCGCTGCGGTCTTGTAATGATTTCAAGTACAAGTTCTAGAATCAATAAATCACCGGCACACACATAAACAAAGAAATCAAGCATAAAAGATATATGCTAATAACAACAAGCTCAAAATCCTCACATATTTACTGGATGGTTATAAATGCGCAAGTAATTTCATCGATCCCGAATCGAATATGCTTTATCAATCGGGAAACGTCTCTGATTTCAAAAGCTTTATTTATTTACTACGTTTTATTCTAATATATTAACCTAAGTGACAAAAAACAAATAATTAGACTTATCGAAGGCGAACAACAGTTTAAACTTTTAAAATGACTCTAATTTTTTAATTTATTTTCCACCCACACTTAAGTTGAGCATTATGCGTAATTAGAAAATAACTTAAAAATAGGAAAATAAGAAAAAAATTAATATAAGAGAAACGAGACTTACCGAGTTTCTTACGTGCTCAGTTGAATTCTGAAAAGTTTGACGCTAAACGGAGCACCTACATAAGTATGTAAATTCAACCATATATAATACACCGCTCCAATATATATGTAACAAAGTGTAATAATACCACAAGTCCAAGCTCTACCTGTTTATTAAATCTGTAAACTAAACAAATTACCAAAAACATAAAATACTAAAGCGCACTTTCGTAGGCAACACGATTGCATTCAGCATATGCAACAAGCCTTTAAACCACTCGGTATCCCGAGTTGACGAGTTATAGTCTCATGAGGGTTTCCAGCGAACACACCCACAAAGTTGAAAATTTTTATATTACTGAAATTGAGTAAGAAATACACGGGCCTATGCACATCACACTTATCAAACTGCAAAGTTTTTTGTTTTGTATTTTTTTTCTTTTTTTATTCATTTACAATTTACTTAAACAGGCACACACAAAACACTATGAAATAAATAATATATAAGAAGAAAAAGAAGTTTTATTCAAGCATCCACAAATAAATACGAAAGAAAAACAAAAGACGAAAATAAAACCTTTTTGGATTTTAGTTTTAGGACAAACACTAATTCAATCATGCACTTCTTATATTAGGTACGAAAATTTATAACAACTTAACAAAGAAAATCACATACAAAGAAGAAAACAAATATTTTTGGGTTTTCAATTTTTAAGACTAACACAAATCAAACTTAAATGAAAGTTTGGGCACAAATTCTGTTAAGATATAATTTATATAATGCACAACACACAAACAATCAAAGACGATAAAATTTTAACATAATTATTTTTGCAGACCGAAAGTGCGTCGCACTTATATAAAAGTGCGGCGTACATCGAGCCTATTTTTTATTATTTATCAGATATTCAAAAATACAAGCGCGACAACAATTTAAAAAGCACGCCTCACACAAACAAATGTGCGGCGGTTATATTATGACATAAAACTTTTATTTACTTTTTTCACACTTTACTGGTTAACAACACATATACAAACATAGTACAAACAACCAATTTTACAAACAAACACACAGACACACAAGCACACAATTAAAAGGTAAACAATAAAACACTTTTTAGATTTTATAGATTTTAACATTTAACATAATCATGCAAACAAACACATAAAAACAAGCAATTCAACAAATGCAAACAAACATGAATGAATACTAATATGAGTTTTAAAACAATATATATGATAAAGATATGAAAAAGAAAATATTTTTGGATTTAGAACCAGACGTGCGGCGCACACAGAAATATGTGTGGCGTACATCTGGCAAAAAGAAATTATTTTCTATTTATTTGTTTATACATAAATACTAAAAACTTACAAAAGAACTATTTGTAACACCCCCACATTGGGTCACAACGGAAATATGTCCAGGAGCGTTACATAATAATAATATTGCACAAGATATGAGAGAACGACATCTAAATGTGTCGTTTGAAAAGTAATCTTGTAAAGTTTAGACTCTAATGCACATCAGTTATGTCAAGTAGCTTGTTCACCTGAGAAATACATGCTTAAAAGTGTCAACATAAAGTTGGTGAGTTCATAGGTTTATGTAAGTATAAATGTTGGATAAAAGATTTGTAATGTGTGTATAACCATATCAGTCTTTAAAATAGTCACAAAAAAATGTAAGTATGCATGTTGGAAATCAAGGATTTGTAAAGTGTGTGTTACCACTGTAACACATACAATAGTCACGAAGATGTGATTACGATTACACTGAGTTCATGATACTGAGGCTCAGACTTGTAATGTATGCCAATCTTTTCAGGCACTATAAGTGTTCAAGTAAGTGTCTTTCAATGCTTTGACATGATATAACGTTCGTTAGTTTAATCCGTCAAACTAGTGAGAGCTACTCACCCGAACGGGGTTGTCATGTCAAAATAGATCTATTTTATAACACTTGCGCCTACCAATCGTAATTAACAGTTCATGCCCCTTAAGCTAATCTATAATCATTTCAAACGTAAAGTAATGTACTTGCATCCAAAAATAAAAACAAGCAATGTATCCCACCGCGAGATATGTAAATGAGTATGTAAACAAGTTTGTAGTCAGTCATGTAAATGAGTTTGTATACGTTCATGCAAAAGGGTTTGTAATCAATCATGTAAATGAGTTTGTAATGAGTATGTAAATGAATAAGTGAATGAGTATGTAAACAATTTTGTAAACGTGTATGTAAACGAGTATGAAATCAAGTATGTAACAATTTTTTAAATGCGCATGTATTCTCATCCCAAAAAGTGATAAAGTATATGTAAAACGAGTAAAACGTGAGGCTATAAACTCACCTTAAGTGAATGTATCGAGTGTAGTAAAAATCAACAAAGAATAACGTTGCGAATAGCCGAAATACAACCTAATTAATTATAGGTCGTATAAGTACGATGTATTTAAAATAAATACAACAATGTATATTATAGAGTTATATCATCACCTAATAGTTTTTGTTTAATTTATAAATGATGAAACAATAGTTAAATCGTGCTTGTTAAATAAGTGTCCAAGTATATGCATCCGTAAAAATATTACCTTTGTCCAATACTTGATTATTTGTTAATAATACTTGATTTAATATTTTTATTATTTATAAAATAATATTATATAAATAGTTTAATTATTTTATAAAATAATATTTATAAAGTTAAAACGTGTATAAATATTGATTAAGTAATACTACATTATTTCTTAATGTTTTTATAGCCCAAACGGACCCGAAAACACTCGTAAACCACTTTTAAAATATCTAACAACTTTGGTGTATTTTTTGTAAATATAGAAAATAAAAATAGTGTATTTAAATCTTTAGAAATTCATAACTTTCTCATTTTAACTCCGTTTTACATGCTCTTTATATGTACGACATCGTGTCGAGATGATCTATCAAAATAAAATGGTCACAGATTTTATAAAAATCTATACCAAAACAGTAACATCAAACTATTTTTATAGAACTATTTTTATATATTTAATCTTTCGAAAATCGTATCTCCTTCGTTTTAATTCTGTTTCGAACGTTCTTTATATCCACGGTTTCCTATTGAAATGATCTATCATCATAAAATATTTACAGAATTTATAAAATTTTGTACAATCACAATTTTTATAAAATAACTTTTATAAAAACACTTTTTATATAATCAATTATTGTAATCTTGAAAAATTCATAACTCTTACGTTATAGCTTCATTTTTCGAGTTCCTTATGTGCACATAATCCTTATGAAATGGACTATTTAAATATGTGGTTTATATATTTTATAAAAATTTCAAATTTACACAGAAGGTATAAATAGTTCGTATATATATATATATATATATATATATATATATATGTGTGTGTGTGTGTGTGTATATATATATATATATAACTTACAAACTAGTTTTATAAATTATTACATGTTTAAATTAGTACAATTCTTTTAAATTAATTAATGCCACATATCTTGCATACTTTAGGTCCTCAAATTTCATCCATTAATTTATGTCCAAATAAAATTCCTCATAATTATTTATTTATAAACTTTATAAATAAACTATTAACAATTGATTTATCAATTAATTTTATAAATTAATCAACACTTGCATAACATCAACTAAAACATGTTCTTGCATTCCAATATGTATTAAACATCCTATCATCATGTGTACATATTTATTCGATGTGTATATGCTTGTCTTTATTTTATAACTTTATAAAATAACTCCTAAGTGGTGATTAACAATATAACAATATGAATGTAAATAAGTGAAGTAATTAAATGAAAGTGTATAGATTATAATGGACCTTATGTGAATGAATGAAGATGTAAACCCTAAATCAAAACCCTAGTTTCTTCAACTCAAATCCTTTTTATAAACCCAAATACTCCTTTGCAAACCCTAGCTTTGATTCTTGAAAACCCTTAATACACCTTATATAATAACCCTAATAACAATTGTATACTTGTGTTCTTGGTAAAATGAAAACTACAAAACCTTTTGTATAATGATTTTAAGTCGTGGGTTATTAGAGAGAACAAAAGAGAAATTTTTGAGTGTTTACTAGGAGGTCCTATTCATAGTGGAAGTAATTATCAATACCATGTGTTTAGGAAGTGGTTTAAGGACAAGTTGTAAGAGCTCTCCTCCTCCTTAGGAGGAGGAACAGTTTAGGTGTAAGGAGAGGAAAAGAGATTAGACAATTTATGGAAAAGTAGGTTTTTAGGGTTTACATGATGGGTATTAACAAGATGAAGTGACCTTAGTGGAGGTTTAGTGTATTTATTTGTTTGATTTGTTGTAGAACCGGCCCTATGGAGCTTATAAGTGTAAAAATGATTAAATTTTTAGGTATTGGGTATAAAATTGGGTATTTGTTGAAGTATAGATAGGTATTGGTGCTTCTGTGTATGCATATATGTATTTTATTGCGAAACGTAAACGTTTTACGTAACTGATAAAAATAAAAAATGAAAAGTAATAATTTATCTTCGTAAAAATAATATAACAACGTAAATTTTTATTTGTTTGATGGTGGTTTATGTTGATTGTTGATTTTTAGTTTACGCGATTTAACTAAACGTTGAAAATTAAAAGTGAACGCGTAAAAGTCTAAAATAAATAGTTGAATATTTATTGAAGTAAAATGACGTGAAAATGCGGATTGTTACACTAACATCATGCGGGCAAACACAAAAGAATACCAAAAATAACTAAACGAAATGTAAATGCAATAAAAAAACAAGAGCACATTGTATATATACATATTATTATTATAGAGATACAAATGAAATGCTATCAAGTAAGCAAAGATGCATACGCATAATAAAACACATAACAAATAGTTACAGAAGATAAAACAAAAAGAAATTACATCTGATTATTATTTTTATACGAAACTGATTTTTTTTGTAATGCAGATGCAAAGTGCGGCGCACTTCAACACAAGTGCGATGTACTTACTGCTAAATTTTCAAAAATAATAATTTTCTCAGATGCAATGCAAGAAATATTATCAAACAAACTAATAAACAAACAGCTATAATTAATTATTATATAAACCAGGAGCATGCCATAAAACAAAATAAGCAAAATAAAGCAAATTTGAAAATCATTTTGGTTTTTTCATTTTAATCACAAACTAAATATTCACAAATGTACGAGGCATATAATCAGATAAAATAGAATTTCAAATGATTACACAACCTAAGAAAGAAATTTGGGGGTTTTGTGTTTCCACTGAACTTAATCAATCACGAGATAAGCATGACACAAGATAAGTACAACGGTTATGGTGTGAAACTAGTGCACTTCGGGTATAAACATGCAAAGATAAGTACGACGTGTTTGTCACCAGAGATGGTGAAAATTTGGATAAGATGAAAGAAAAAGGGGATCCGTGCATTTTGGTGGGATACTCCACTCAGTCAAAGGGATATCGTGTCTACAACAAGAGAACAAGGTTGATAGTTGAATCCATCCATCTCAGATTTGATGAGATCAAAGAGATGTCAGAGACGTCTGTTGCTAATGACACTTCAGGCCTCGTTCCCCAACGACAAAAGGCGTCAGATTATGACAACCCTGACCCCGCACCAGAACTACAAAATGTTTCTCCTTCAGCAGATACAACAGTTCCATCACAACAGGAGTTGGATCTTCTTTTCGGTCCTTTGTACGATGAATTTTTCAATGCGGGTACTTCACGTGTCAACAAGTCTTCTTCTCCCACCGACGATTCTGCTAAACAAGACACACTACCTTCAACGAATATTCACCCTACAATAGAACCATCAACTCCAACACATGTCAATGCTAAAGAAAACAACAATGATCAAGCAAAATTTACCAATCCTTTCTGTACACCGGTACAAGAAATTGCTGAGTCTTCCTCACGCAATATTGGTACTTCAAATATGCATACCTTCAATCAACCTCAAGATTCAGAATACCGATGGACAAAAGATCACCCATTAACTCAAGTTCGTGGCAATCCATCCAAGCCAGTGCAAACAAGATGACAACTTGTAACAGATCTTAAAATGTGTATGTTCGCACTCACCGTGAGTATTGTTGAACCAAAAAACATTAAGGAAGCAATGGCTGATCCTGCATGGATTGAAGCAATGCAAGAAGAACTTCATCAGTTTGACAGACTACAAGTCTGGGAACTCGTTGACAAACCTTTTGGCAAGAACGTAATCAAGCTAAAGTGGTTATGGAAAAACAAAAAGGATGAAGACCAAACTGTAATTCGCAACAAAGCACGACTTGTAGCAAAGGGTTATGCTCAGGAAGAGGGTATTGATTTCGACGAATCATTTGCTCCAGTTGCTCGCTTGGAGGCTGTCAGGATCTTTGTCGCATATGCTGCACACAAGTCTTTTCCAATTTACCAGATGGACGTGAAAACGGCATTTCTTAATGGTCCATTGAAGGAGGAGGTTTATGTTGCACAACCAGACGGATTCGTTGATCCTGATCATCCAGACAAAGTTTACCGTCTAAGGAAAGCTCTATATGGATTAAAACAAGCTCCGAGAGCCTGGTATGATGAACTCTCAAAATTCCTGATATCCAAAGGTTTTTCTAAAGGTATCATTGACCCGACTCTATTCACGATAAAATACGGGGAGGACATTCTACTTGTGCAAATTTACGTTGATGACATTATTTTTGGTTCCACAAACCCTAAATTTTCAAAACGTTTTGAAAAATTAATGCACGGTAGATTTGAGATGTCCTTAATGGGGGAAATGAAATTCTTTTTAGGACTTCAGATCCACCAATCCCCACATGGTATTTTTATCAATCAGGCCAAATATACTTTAGCGATTCTGAAAAAACATAGTATGGAAAAAGGACAAAGCATTGGTACACCAATGGCTACAAAACCTAAATTAGATGCAGACTTGAGTGGTGAACCCGTCAACCAAACTGACTACCGTAGCAAAATCAGGTCACTCATGTATCTGACATATAGTAGACCAGATATAGTGCAAGCTGTATGTTATTGTGCAAGATATCAAGCAAGACCGACTGAAAAACACCTCAAAGAGGTTAAAAGGATCTTTTGATACTTAAGAGGTACCATTCACATGGGACTCTAGTATCCGAAGGGTTCTGGCTTTGAACTAACAGCTTTTTCAGATGCCGATCATGCCGGTTGCATTGATACTCGCAAAAGCACTTCTAGAGGAACACAGTTCCTAGGGATGATAAGCAGTCAGTTGATGTCAAGAAACAAGGACATAAAGCATGTCATCCGCAAATGCTGAACATGTGGCGTTATCTGCAAGTTGAGCTCAAGTAATGTGATGCGGACAACAGGCTTCAAGATTATGGCTTCAACTACAAACAAAATACCATTGTAATTTGCGACTCTCAGTCAGCCATCAATATCATGCAACCCTTTTGAAGCACTCTCTACAAGCAAATCCATACTTGGTATCAAATTCATCATATACAGTTGAAAACTAATAATTGAATTGTACTTTGTCAGAACTGAAACCAATTGGCGACATGTTTTACTAAAGCCCTCCCGAAGAAAGGTTTTAGTATCCGTCAGACGAATTGGTACGAGATGTTTGACTCCCAGCAGGAACGTAGGTTCTGACAAAATGAAACTGCTTATCTAATCAAACAATCCACATTACAATTTTTGAAAAAAATAAAATTTCAAAAAGAAAAATACAAAAATATAAAATTTCAAAAAGAAAATACAAAATCAAAAAATCAGAAAATGTTTCAAAAAAATATCTTCTCGACATGTCTCTTGGAATCGATAACATTTACGTACCTAGAAATGTTGATTAATATCGACACGGGCGTGTAAATTGAAGTTCGACCGATGAGTTTATCCAAAATGATTTCACAATATGTCATTTCTGAATTTTTCAATATGGCTTATGGTTCAAAAATATCAGTACGTAACCCGGACTTCAAATAAAGGAAAGTTTATCTATAAAGATAACTTATCCTAACAACGAGAAAATCAACTTTTCTCGGTCTTGAGCTGTTCTTACAAGACATTCAAAGTTTTGAGCTCAAGAAAAAGATAGTGTACGCACTAAGTTCCTTACCCTTAAAGTTGGAAGAGAAATTCTTCTAACATGAATTTTTTCAAAATGTCAACACAATTTTTTTCAAGAATTTTCTCATTGACGATAATAATCTTTCAAAATTAGTGTGAGACAAACACTCCATCTTTCAAGGGGGAGTTTTTTTCGAAAACAACATTATAATGAGTTTGGTATACATCATCTCACGACCATTTTCCCAAAAAGTCACTTAAAAACAACAAGAAAATAATGACAATTCAATATAATGATATTATAAGATAACTAAGAGTTCAACCTCAAATTTTATGAATCGATTTATTTACAACATTGTATCATTTTTATTGGTTCAAACATTAATGAAAATTGAGGGGGAGCAAGTTTATGTTCTATGTAATTCATGTTAAGTAAAAGATTTCCCCATGCCTATTTCAGACAAATTTTATATCATAAAGGTATTTCAAAACTAAGTGCAATAGTATTTAAAATAAAGGAGGAGAAATGTAATTAAAATGTGATCATGAAAAAATAAAGTACTTATCGACTCAAAGTGGCTTGATACTCTCGAAAAAGGTTTAGGGTTACAATCTCAAATACCCACACATCATATTTCACGACGATTCTGAAGTCATAAGGTGGTAAGGTTAGGTATTTGTCCTATGATCCAACCAGAACCGGAGGGATCTACCCAAGGACACTCCATAGTTAGAAATAGCAGTCCTTAGGTATGATTGGAGATGAATGTGTATAAGGGAAGAATGCCGACTAAGATTGAGCTAACACTGGAATAATCACAACAAGGTGTTAGTAATGACGTCTTGGTAAGCATTGAAGGGGTTGAAGAATGAAAAAGAAATGTATGGATAAAGGGTGAAAAGAAAGAAGCCCTCCACACAACTTAAGGCAGAAACCGGGTCAATACATATGCTGTCAGAATCACAATGTTGATTGCTGACATTGAAGACGACATCATGGACCCAGTGATGCAATGCACAACCCTTCCCAGCCATTCGGGTTTCTCTCAAAAAGAAAACTTGTCACATATGTCACGAGATACACACGACTTCTAATTGACCAATTCTTACTACCGAGTTAGTTAATATTGAATAGGTGGCAGTCTGCTCCAGCCTCCGATTACTAAAAACCAAAATGCACTAATCGAGTCTAGAGCCAAGAGATCATCAAATAAATCTCATTAGGACACATTCCATGACAAACACTGTTAGAACATCATTAATTCACAAGAAATGACAAGAATCCTAACGCATATCCTTGTGATTCTGCCAAACATTCAAGTGATACACTTTTATATTCACAATGACGAATTGAAATCTTCCCATGTCCATCATCAAACAGCACTGTGGTAGGTGTACTTGCGATATTAAATATGAATCAAACTTGTCAATGGAAAGAAAACGATGGTGCGATTCAATGTTATACCAAACCTTGTTCCATTAAAGGAATTGACTACGCTTAATCAGAAAGATAGTAACTATCTGATTCACTCTTACCGTGTTGTCTGCTTTGAGACGTTCCGTAAAAAAGAACTATCCAAGCATTGCAAATCATATACAAATCAGTGTTAGAGATCCTACAGCTTGAGCTGGAAACCTTTCAAGGAATTCTTTTAACTACCATGATCACATAGGTACAATAATTTATATTGTAAAACGTCCTAGGAACGAAATTGTTAAACTAACCAAATCCGACGAATGACAAAGCCATATTCGTCCACCCGCTTTATTGCTAACTGTTTTATTTCATGATACATATAGATGAGATGGGTGAAGCCATTCATTCCAGCTGAAGTCGAAATTCATTATCCACTGCACATGCTCAGAATACATAAGACATTTTATAAGCATCAAATTCAAGAATCTGAAATCTCAAGAATAAATACAAAACTTCCGCACAAACTCCTGATTAAACAAGATCTTCCTTCAAGATATCAAGTCTATCAAGGGAGATTAGTTAGCAAGCTTTCAAGATGATGCAAAGTATGACATTTCGGACCAGACCCAAGATCTCAAGGTGGCAAAGACATCAAGAACGGAAGGATAAAGATTCAAAGATCACGGACGGAAAAGACAATCTAAAGACAATTATAAAGGCACAAGATCAAATATCAAAAAGCATAGAAGGAACAAGCCTACAGTAGACAGAGACAAAGATCACAAGAGCTTAACGACAAAAGCAATCTCATTGATCTCACGAAGGAGTGTCACAATGAACTCACTTCGGGGAAGATTGTTAGCCTTAAAATATTGAGTCGAACAATAGAAGTTCGTTCAAAACTATGTTAGGTCTCGGTCACTAAATTAATATACATTGTAATAGGCTAGATGGGTAAACGGGCTCTTATTTGTAATCTAATCGGTCACGTGTATCGGGCGAAAGCCCAAGTAAACCTGAGCCTGACCCGTAGAATTACTAAAGGCATGCAAGCCTTTTAATCTTAACTATAAATACCCCTCTCCAAGGATGGAGAGGGTGTTGATCTCATTTGTAACATTCTCTTACAAGTTAATTCAACCATTCTCTTTCACTTTCTCTCTCTTGTTTCTCTCTTTAAACTTCTTCTAATTTCCTTCTCTTTTCTTCTTGAATTCGTGTAACTAGTAATGAAGTGAAGTGATTACGGGTTACCGACAAAGCGCAGTGCATACATAAAGATGTGTGTCATACTTTTTGCAACAACAGGCAGACATATTGCAAAGATTCAAGGAATTAGAACACACAAACACACGAAACATGCACAAGACTAGCAAACAAACTGAGAACAACTAAAACAAATCCTCGGCAGTGACGCCAAAAACTTAATGTGTGTTTTACAAGCTTTAAATATATAATAACTAGATTTACTAGACGAATGACTAAAAACACAACATTCAGGCAAGTATACCCTATCGAGTTTAATATAGTCTAGGTAAGTCCAAGTCGTTCCACAATTCACAGATTGTTTATCAAGTAAGAAATCCAATTTGATTGTCACATATCAATAGCCTAAACGTGTTTATAAAGTAAGCAAGAAACAGGGCATGATCCACATAACATAATAGATATAAATAGAGAAAGACTTTATATAAAAAAATTATGCAAGTTACAATTAATGGTGTATTAACACGGGTTATTTATAGTTTTACTAATCAAGTCTCACAAGATTAGAACCGAAATGTTATAGACAGACAACGCGAAATTCATCAAGACAATAGAGCCTTTCGACCTACTTCTATTGCAATGACAAATCAAAATATAATCAATGATCCAAGTAAAACAATATCGAATCCATAAGCACTCATATTCACAAGTCATAGCAAAATCGTCCAAATACTATATCATGTTTCACATACCCAACATACAAGAAACAACATTACAAACATAATACAACTCAGAAACATCATTAATATTATTAGTAAAGAAATGTACCAAATTCCATTATGCGAGTAATATGAGTACAAATATCCAAAACCAATAATTCGACTACAATGAGCACTAGTCCCATAAGTGAATGCTTCCATAGACAACCAATACCCAACCCTTCTTAAATTCCCTGAGGATATGTCACGTACCCACTGGAAATCAAGATATCGTCGTCAAATGGTATGTTTGGTAATGCGTTTAGTATAGTGACATAGGGTGAATCCTTTAAGTATCAAGTGTTGTGTGATCTTAGGTACTAGAAATGGAAGGTTAAGGTCTAGAAAACGTGTAGTGGCAGTAAGAATTCGTCGATAAGAGTGGTGGTCGTCGTATGGTGGTAAGTGACGGATTAAAGGGTTATTTAGATCATAGGTTGCAAGGATCCTCACCACTTGTTCCTCCTCTCCAATGATAGTGTATGTAAGATATGAAGTTTACTA
This sequence comes from Tanacetum coccineum, assembly GCA_026074375.1. Taxonomy (NCBI): domain Eukaryota; kingdom Viridiplantae; phylum Streptophyta; class Magnoliopsida; order Asterales; family Asteraceae; genus Tanacetum; species Tanacetum coccineum. Next base: position 106,552 of record BQNB010001650.1, on the reverse strand, counting down.
GCACAAATGGGGTTGATATAATGTTTTTCAACACTTAGGGACCAAGTTAGGGGTCCATGATCGGTCTTTAGGGGTTAAATGAGCATAGGAATTGCATCAGACGTGAAGTGTGCCACACAACTTGGTAAGTACACCGTACTTTGGGCTAGTGAAAAGTACGCCGTACAATTTGGTAAGTACGGCGTACTTGCGCATTTTTAGCTCTTGGACCAAAAATCAAAGTTGTAGATAATTGTTTTCTCTTTCCGTGGTCGCTTGAATCAACTCAATAGGAGTTTGTATGACCGAGTTATAGCCAAAACGGTGAACATGTGTCGGGAAACAATAAACTTGAGCTTTTATCTTCGTCTTAGCTCCAATACTTCGTGTTTTCCACATTTGCTTCCTCGACACTATAATATCAAATATACTCGATTAAGTATTGAAAGTTCATATAATATACCAATACCAATATACATAATATATGTGTATATATATATATATAATATAATACAGTATATAAAACAGAATACTCATATATATATATATATATATATCATAGTATATATTATAATCATATATAACTTAAAAACATGGGACAAGACAATGATACTGACATGATACTAGGACATGATGTCATATGTCTACGTCACATGTCCATGTCATATGTACATGTCAGCATTTGTCCCACGTCAACTGTCCAGATCAGCCCGTCACGTAGTGCAATTTAAAAAATGTAGGTGCCCAGATCCAAACTCTGGTCACCACGCCCACAAACAAGACTACATCTGGTGTGCTAACCCACAACTTGTGATACCTAACCTCCCTTCGAATGATAGTATTCCTTCTTAAACAACTACACAACCTTATCTTTTGACCCTTATCAAACCAGATAAACACAATCACAATATCATTTTAGTAACTCCTATAAAATTTAACCATCATTCTCTGTCAATCATCAATTCAAAATTCAAAACATACAACAAATCATGGTTGATTTTAAATTTTTAATCACCCTCAATCAAAGATGTGGTTTCATTTCACATTCAAAAAACACAAATACAAATGTGAGTCCCAATGAATAAATCTTCTTAGCTTGTTAAGGCTTAGTTAACTTGAATAGATACAAAATAACTATATGAGAAACAATGATTATGAATACTACAAGTTATACGGAAACTAACTTGTAATACTAAGAAGAACAATGTAAACAAAACTTTGAATATATTGATTGAAAATATTTTGCCTAGGTTACAGAATAGCTAACTATGAATTGAAATCTCTAACTATGCCGTAGGGTTCCTTTTATACACTAAGGAAAACCCTAATGGGATTACAAAATGCATCAAGTGATCATGCATATCTATTCTTAATATAACTCATGCATATCACTTAAGCAGTACTAACTATATAACTAACAATACTAACTATTATACTAATAGTACTAACTATACTCGCAGTACTAACAATGTAATGGTAGTACTAACTAACTATAACTAGCAGTACTAAGTGTAGAAGCTCTGAATCCCAACAATCCACCCCTAAACTTGTGATTTACCATCAAATCTCAAGTTTCTTGTGCATTTAATCTTCTAGACTGCACTGTTGAGGATTCTTCCAAACATTCTTCTACTTCTGTACTTGTGACCTTATAAACTTTAGAAGTTCAAATGCCATTGTACTTTCATGATCAACCTCTAGTTTTCTGCTTAACGTCTTGGATAGCATTTCTTGAGTAAGTGGATACTTCTTCTCTATCATCATGTGAATGGCAATTCCATTGGTCATCAACAAAATATGAATTCCACATGAATCAAATAGTCTCTAGCTTATCAAATTGTATTCATTTTGATTCCTCCAGACTTCATCTTCTTCATCAGGCTCAAATAGGATCTTCAAATCTCCCCAAAGCATTAAGTCATAACCTTCTGGACTTGATGTCATATACCTCGCTTTAACTAGCCTGTGTAAGTCTAATACATCCTGTCTGTCAAAATCTTCAAGCATCTCACTAAAGATCTTGTAATTCTTAGAACTTCCATCTGCCCTGAAGATTTGATAATACATGAACTTTTCTGTCAGGACATGAGTCTTCCAATCAACTATTGGATACTTAGTAGCTAAAGATTCAATTTCCATAACAAATTCTTCTCTTGGAACTAGATCCAAATAGGCTTTAAGTTCTTCCTTATCTACATCATCTTCTATCTTTTGCCTTTTTGTACTTTCTTCACTTTGCTTTTCACTTGCTCTTTTCCTTGCAAGTGATTTCTTCCTGCTTCCTTTCTTTTCACTATCTTTTTCTTTTTCAGAATCTATTGGTGCAAAGGATTGAATTTGATCCCATACCTTTTCAAATATAGGTCTAATGTCTTCATACTTCATTCCCTTGAAATAATTCATCTTGTATCCTCCCTGATTCTTCAAGTACATGACCATGTTCTTCCTACCTTCAACTACAGAGTATGGTTTATTTAGCTGAGCATAGTATCTTAACACTGCAGGATCACTCCAGTTAATTTTCTGAGCTTGAGTAGGTTCAGCAGCAACTTCTTCCCTTTTATCCAACTATTTTTGTAGTTCAAGAGTTGCTTCAAAGTTAATCCTTTCTTGTTCTTGTTCTGCCATAGATTTTGCTTGTTCTTCCTCAAACACTTTCTTAGCTAACTCTTCATCCATACTCATCTACACTTGAACCCTCTTTTTGACTTTCTTTGGAGGCTCAGATTCTTGCATAATTGCTTTCCCTTTATCTTTTGCCTTTACACTAGCAGCACTACCCAATTCACTGGCAGTACTAACATCAGCAGTACTAACTATTCTACTAGCAGTACTAACTCTACCACTGCCAGTACTAATAGATCTTCTTCTTCTGGTGTAAGTTTGAGCAGTTTCAACACTTCTTCTTCTTTTAGCTGCATCTGCAAGAGCTGTAGTTGCACTAAACACTCCTAATTGCTCTACTGGTAGATTATAAATCTGAGTATCATCATTCCTCCCTCATTTATAGTATGTGGAGGAACTATAGAAATTCCAGCATCCATGTCAAGCTCTTCAATCAAGCTCCTCCCCTGATTGGAAGGATCCTCCAAGTCTTCGTCATCATCTTGCTCTTCTTCTAGATTTGGTTGCCTTCACAATATGTTCTAACTTATTCACTCTTAAAATTAGCTTTGTAAGAGCAGTACTATATGTCTATTTTGTCAGCTTCAATTCAGATTCCAAACCTTCAACCTTCTTAGACAAAGAGGTACACAGATCTGTCAATTCATTAAGTGATAAATTACCCTCATCACGTCCATGTGAGTGAACACTGTGGAGAGGTGATTCATGGGGCATTGGAATAGCCTCCTCTACATCAGGTGTGGGTTGAGTGTTTGGTGGTTGTGAGGTTGATGGGGTACTGACTGGTGTATGTGTTTGGGGTGATAATGATGGTGAAGATGTTATTCTGGATGGAGAAGTTTCAGGTGCACTGATCATAGTAGGAAATAAAGCAAAATCTATTCCAGAATAACCCCTTGAAACCCTCTTCATATTACTAAAGACTTTCTGTGTAAGGATAGGAGTAGGATATGTTTGTGTGTGGGGTTGAAGGAGTCTCTTTTGCTTGTTTAAACAGATTTGGATAAATCTTGGGTACATCAAAAACTTGTGTGGGTTTTCCAGATTCTTAATCATAGCATCAAAAATTAGTTTTGAAAAATTGTAAGTTCTGTTTGTGGCCAAGCAAATTATAGCAGTTGCTATATTGCTACTAAACTGCTCCCAAGCAGTTTTCTTAGGGCTTAAGCAGTGGAGGATAGTATGAATTAGAAACTTCCACTGAGGAGAAAAATGACCCTTTTGAAAAGTGAGTTTATCAGAATCAGTCACATACCCCATTAGAGCAAGTTGCTCAAATATCTCTGAATTGGGTAGAGTAGTAACACCACCATTGTCCTCCAACTTTAGATGTCTTCTTAGAGAGGCTTCAGTAATAGTTTTTACTTGTCCATCAATTGTAGCAGTTAGTTCTACCTCTCCATTAGCACTTGTTCCAGCAGTAGCTGTTCTCCAAAATTGCTTAATAAAGGAAACATATATTGTTGGATTCTCTGTGAGGGCATACTGGATGTGACTAGCATTCAGAAAATCAATGATCTGATGAAACCCTTCACTTCCTTCAGACTTCTGTAAGTAGGCCACCATGTTATGCTTGTCGCAAAACTCCAAATTAGCCATGTGATTAAGAAAATATGGAATAAACTTCTGGGATGAGCTCGTTTATGTGAGTATGAAAGCTTGGCAAAGTTAATTGAGATTATATTGAGAGCACTTAGGGTTGTAATTTGACCGACTGAATGAAATTTGATCTTATCTTGAGGACTTTAACATAGAATCCTCTAGTGACCATACCCATTAATTCAGGCTCTTTGAATTCATCAAGACCTGAATAAGACATGTCACGTTTTGTAGTACATTTAGGGATTAGGGGGAAAGTGGAGCAACAGCATGATACCCTAAACCCTTCTTACTTTTGTCAGCTATATAACTTTCTAACAACTTGTCTAGGCATTTTGAGGCATTATCAAATTTTGCAATTTTAAAATCAATACCCTCTTTTTCTTGCTTAATTTTTTTAAACTGTCTTAAGCACACCTATTTCATAGTCCCTTTGCAACCTAACATCTCTTTAAGTACTGCAATTTCTTCACTAAAAAGAACCTCATTCTTTCTAAATGTGACAAGTTGGTCTTCTACTGTTGCTAAACCTCTTTTATAAGTAGCTGCTTTAAATTCAGTTTCATTAAGCTTAACAATCAAATCATCACACTGTTTCTTAAGAGTTTCATAGTTTTTCAGACAAGTTTTAGAGCAAGATTTATCATTGTATACCTCAGAGTCTGAGAATGCCATTAGAGCCATGTTTGTCTGAACTTGTTCTTCTGCCATGTCACTCCAGTCAAAACCAACACCATCTATTGCCAACATTGCCTTTGAAGATGTGTCTTCCACATTCACAGTTCTTTTTTAGCTTTCTTGATTCCTAGAGTTGTCTTGATATCTGAACTGACCATCTTTGTTCCTTGGTGCTCTACATTCCCTGGCAAAGTGTCCCATCTTATGACAGTTGAAACACTCTACCTTTGACTTATCATACCCAGCAGTATCATTAGCATTGATGAAGATTTTCTTTCCTGTCCTCTGATAGTATCTCTTTGCCCTCATGCTCAGCAGAGAGAGCTGCCACTTCAAATCCATTGCTTCCAGATCATCTTCATGAATTTGCTCTAAGTCCTGCTGTAGGAGATTAGAACCATTGGGATTCTCAACCATGAAAGCATACACAGCATTATCACTGATGTTAGCAGTACTAACAGAGGAACTAGCAGTATTAACATTAGGGCTAACAGTACTAACTTTGCAAGCAGAGTTAGCAGTGTTAACATCATTAGTACTGCTAGTACTTAGAGTAGTCATAAATGCCATGTTTTGAGTACCAGTACTTATACCAACATATTTCTTTACTTCTTGTTCAATAATTTTAAAGTTGTTGTACAAATCATCAATACTCATGGTTTCAATATCAGCCTTATTCATCCAGACTACTACATGAGTGTTCCACTCAGGAGGCAAACTTCTCAAAAACTTTGAATTTAGGTCTTCTGGAGTGATAACCACACCCAAAATTGCAAGCCTACTAACAAGCTTTTGGAGCCTGTTAAAGATAGAGTCAAGTGACTCTGAGCTTGAAGCATTAAAATTTTCATATTGTTGCTTCAAAAGTGCCTTCTGTGTTTTCTTGGTGGCTTCATTACCTCCAAATCGAGTTTTAATAGCAGCATACATTGTTTTAGCATCATTGTACTGACTGATAAGTAATAAGTTGATGTTTTTTCATAGAGAAGCAGCCATAAGTAGCAAGCTTCTAGCCTTGACATCATTCTTCTTGTTGATCTTCTCTTCAGCAGTTACAGGTACTGACATCTTTGTAACAGAAGTGCCATTCTCTTGTGATGTTTGAGGTACAGATACCCATGAGTTACCATTCTCTATGACCTCCCATAGAGCATAATCTTGTACCTGGAAGTACTGCTTGATTCTCATCTCCCACATCTCATACTCACCAAGTTTGAGTATGGGAAGCTTAGCAGTAGTGTTATTCTGTGCAGTTTCAAATTCCATGACTTCTAGATCAAAGTTTCTCAAAGCAAATGCTCTGATACCACTTGTTGATCCCAAACCTTGATCGATTCTTTAGCTTGTAAAGAGTATGTTACCTTGGATAAATCCAAAATAACAATAGTAGAGACTTTGTGTGTATATTAAAGTGTATGCGGAATCTACACCTTAATACTCTAGAAGTAATATCAATGAAACAGTAAATATGAATGAACAATGAATATAACCAAAAAGCTTCAATATTATTAGATCAATAATACGAGTACTCTTAACTAGTACTAGGGTTTACAACCTTGAAGCATGCAAACGTATTCTCAAAAGTATAAAAAAGAGTATCTAAAACCTTAACCTATGACCTTCTTTTATACACCAAGGAGTCCTTTACTAGATAACTACAAATCTTAGAGAATATTCTATAATCTTAAGCATATACGTATCTTCCTAACTTTATAAGATATACACTAGGATTACATCCATATATATCTTCTTACACGTCTTTAATCTCAATAATCCTTTTAGTCTTCAATGCAGCAGTACAAAATCTTCCAGCAGTATTAAGTTTAATACTGGCAGTACTAACTTCCTTCTAGCAGTACTAATATTGTACTAGCAGTACTAACTGAGTTAATATTGTTAGTTATAAGAAGAGATAAGAAGAGCAGTATTAACCTCTTGTGAAGATTTATTCTCAACATGCTTGAAAAAGATACTCCATTTGATTCGCTATGAGTGTCCAAAATCATTGAATCATGAAAGAGAAACTCACATTGCTCAAGTGAATCGTAAGCCCAACCGGAAATCTCCATTTGAACTTATGTGTGGATACAAGTGATTTCTTTGTAGGAGCCGTCTTAGGTCAAAAAGATGGAAAAAACTTTCGACTCGATCTACTTCGCACGCAAAACCCATAGAATCCCTGCTCAACAAAAATACACTGTAACCGAAAGAAGAACTTATGGCTTAGTTTTTTGCATTTGGAAAGATTTTTAGATCCTATCTTAATTCTCTCAAAAACTATTTTCACATCGATCATTCAGCCTCGAAGGCACATATTCAATAAAACAAGAGCTAAACACACGTCCTTATTCGATGATTCTACTCCTGCAAGAATTTGACATAGAAATTCAAGGATAAAAAATAACAAAATGTGCCGCTTGATCATTTATCCAGGATTGACACGATGATTGAACAAGCGATGACAGTGAAGTTATAATGAAACTTCCTAGAGAAACTCTTTTGGAAATCAACACCAAGATGAAACTTTGTTCGCAGACATTGCAAACTAATCTTGTTGGAGATATTATAGCAAAAAAATGACATGTCCGCAAAAGAATACAATCTTCTCTACCTCAAAACACTACATTTTGGAGGAACCATACCTTTCAAAGTATGTTTTCGAATTGGTAGTGATTATACGCTGCAATATCTGACCAGAAACTTGAACATCTAGAATCAATTCACCACGGACCAACCATATCAGTTATATGGACCCAACATAACTGCAAAAAAAGTCCTTGATTCAGAGATTTACTGCGACATCATTAAAGAAGCTCATACTCTAGTCCGCTTATGTGAAGCATGCCAAAAAAACAGGAAATAAACGAAACGTGATGAGATGCCCTTGAATAACATCCAAGTATGTGAAATTTTTGACATATAGGGTATCGACTTTATGGGACCATTCCCGAAATCATATAAGTTTTTAATACCCTTCTTTCGCTGTTGATTCGTATCTAAATGGCCTAACCACAACAATACCAACTCAATGATATCCCGAGTATTTACACCTTCTGAAGAAAACTATTTTGCCATTTCGGAATGCCCAAAGCTCTAATCATTGACCGAGGTACTCACTTTTGCAATAAAATAATGGAAAGAACCATGAAAAGATATGGAGTTAACCACCGTTTCTCTACATCATATCATCCTCAAACCAATTGTCAAGTTGAAAACACGAACAGAGCTCTCAATAGAATTCTTAAAAAAACTGTTAAAGATAATCTGCTATTTGGTCCAATAAAACTTAATGATGGCTCTGTGGGCTTTTCGCACTGCTTACAAAACACATACCGGTACCACACCTTACAAGCTTATATATGGAAAAAACTGCCACTTACCATTTGAAGGGCTCTGAAGAATTGTAACCTAGATCTCATCGCTGCTGGTGAGAAAAGAATGTTTCAGTTACATGAATTAGACGAACATAGACACCAAGCTATTTCACTCAAAATACAAATTTAAACAACCCAAACTTAGATCTTGATGGTTAGGACCTTATATAGTGAAACATCAATATCCATCCGGATATGTTGAACTTTATGGAAAAGATGGAAAGACATTCATAGTCAATGGCCATCGACTCAAACTATATCATGAAGAAGACAATGACTCAAGGGAAGCAGTTACTCCCTTTTTCCCAAAAGAATGACTCTCAAAGTACGAGTCTAGCTAAAGACTCTCTTAAAAATTAAGCGCTTCTCGGGAGGCAACCCGTGCTTCACTTAAGTGTGGAGGAGTCCCTCCTCCATTCTTCTACTAATATCTTTTATTTATTTTCTAAAAAAACAACAAAAATATTTTCTTTTTATGTGCTTTTGTTTACTCTTATGCAGGGAATTTAGCTTAAAGATATGGAAAATTATGAAGTTTGCTCAAGAATAGCTCTCATCTATATATTTTTTTATGCCCTGGGAAGTACCGTTTTCCCTATTTTATCTTAATTATCAGTTATCACATTGAGGGCAATGTTCAACTTAAGTGTGGAGGGGAGCCAAATAGGAAAAATCAATCATATCCCTCCTTGTTTGCCCTGTCAAAAAAAATTCTTCCAACTAATATTTTATGAAAAATCTTAATACATATATTCTTTAAAAATTAAAAAATGCTCTTAGTAAGGTAAATTCAACCGAATTGACATTATAGCTAGCACATCCTACTCCACTAAATTGTGAGCATTCTAAACCTATAAGAATATTCGGGTATCCACCTTTGGTAACCAAGATAATTGACGCCTTTAGCTTGTTTGAGTTAAGGAATGAGCAATCATATGTATCTATTCCATCGTTTATGGATTTATATGTGGTTATTGACGCTTTTCTGGAACATTGGTATTGGTTTATCATTATATTTGAGCGAGCTGGTAATTTAGAAGCTCTAGAACTTGTGCTTAATCATCATTTACTAGACCATAGTGAGGTTAATTTATAGACAACATCGTATGATAAGAGGTGAAATAAATCCCTATGTAATCATGTATCTGCAGCACTCGCTTTTAGTGTTGAAATCCCCAAAGTATCCCAGGAGCAGGAAAAATGTGCTCGATGAAGAAGAAGTTCTGTGCCTAACCCAGTTATAAGCACATCAATATATATATATATATATATATATATATAATAATAAGATATATAAATATATATCTATATAATATATATATTCTGTCTATATAATATATATAAAGGCGAAAGTTTGCACAGAACACAAGTATCAGCTACTCACCCTACATCAATATCACGTTTCCTCGTTTGAGATTTTTGTCTAGGTGCTCACACCGCAACGGACATGTTTATGTGTCAAGTACAAGCTATGTAAGCTGTAGTAGATTAAGTCATGTCACAATGTGAGTGTTTCTTCACATATATATAAACCTATCTGATTGGTCATGAGTAATTAAAATCAAACACTATCCCCTATGTGAGGTGCTATGTATATGTTCAATTCCTGAAAAAGTTACTCAAATGTGCAACTCTTATAAAATCCAAATTTTCTCCAAGTCACGATAAATGATTTATTTTCTCGCTTCGATTGCTTGAGGGCAAGCAATAAGCTAAGTGTGGAGGGATTTGATGACGCCCAAATTATACATGTTTTCTATGGCGTTATTTGTATATATTCTATCATTTCTCATGAACTTCTAATACTTAATAGCATAAATTGCTTGGGCAGGGTTACACTTGAAGACAATAAAAAAACGTATCACTCAAGAAATTACACATTTTGAAAGACAAATACAAAGAAAAGAAAAGATATCAAGCTAAATGAACAAGAAGTACGCCGTACTCTATCAATGTACGCCGCACTTTCCGAAATAGCCAAAAAACCATCACACTTACCTTTTGTGCTCCGCACTTTTCATCTGATGAGAAGAATAAATAAAGACTTTAATGCAAATGCATTTACACCCCAAGTACGACGCACATTCTTTTGTGTGAGCCGCACTTTCTCAAATAACATTTAATGCTAGAGCATTTAATCACCAAGTGCGTCGTACAATGTTTTGTGTGCGCCGCACTTTTCACCCAAATTCAGTCTATAAATAGAGGACGAATTTTCACTCTCAAATCACTCCTCTCCATTCTTCTCATTCCATATAACACATACACACCAATCGTCTCACCCATACAAACACCAAAACACTACTCCTTTGAAGAACAAAGACTTAACGCTCAAGAACGAAGACAGTTATCAACTTAGTTATTGAAATAAATGGAATTTCTTTATCTACTTTGTGTTATTAACCCTTAACCATGAGAGGCTAAATCTCTCATGACTACTCGGTGATGTTATGATAATGAATAAGCACTTGGTATGATCATCATCCCTTTAATCTCAAGCTTATGTTGAAATCCTATTATATCTTATCTTGTCCGTCTTTGCTTATCAACTTAGATTATATAGTCATATTGGTATAGGTCGAAAGACCCGGTATGATCTATGTGGTTTTAAAGATTTGTCTATGATCTTTATCGCTTGTGCTGAGAAATCTACTTTCGTAATTGATAAACAAATAAGCTTTGATATACTAGTAACTGGATTATTTGAGTGACACATATGGTCTAGTTAATTAAATACATGTCTTGAGTTAAGTAAGTTAGTTTGTGAAAAAGTTTTATGACGAGAAAATCCTTTTTATAAACCGAGGTTCTATCTTCGTGGTCTAATCATTTCCAACGCTTATAAATTATTTGCAACTATTCGAGTAGTCATCTTTATTATCATTGGTAAAACAAAACTTCATTTTCAAGTTAAAGTTTATTTTTTTCTGATTATTTAAACACTACTCAAATCTCTATGGACGACCTGGTCTTACCTAAAAATATTATACATCATATATACTCATTCACTTATACGTTTATGAAGAACTTATGTCAAATACAAACGGATAGTACACCTTTCCCATTTACATCACCATGTTCTTTGTAACATCAAGAAGCAACTTCGATCTAACAAATACTTATACCAATACTAAAGTACTTATACCAAACAATACTTATCAATGGATTGAAGTTCTCAGGTGTACCCAACCATAGGCTGGCATTAAAAGTAGGTGTCCCCATGATGTTATTGAGAAATATAGATCAACCAAATGGATTGTGTAATGGAACACGACTCCAAGTTCTAAAATTAACAAGAACTTCTATTAGTGCGCAAATCATTAACGAAACACACTTTGGAAAGAAGGTTATCATACCGAGGTTGAGAATTACTCCTTCCAATAAACGTTTACCGCTTAAGATCGTCAGAAAATAATTTTCTCTGTCAGTTTCATTTGCCATGACTATTAACAAGAGTCATGGTCAATCGCTCTCAAAAGTGGGTTTGTACCTGCCGCGTCCACGTCATGTTTTCACACATGGACAGCTATACATTGTTGTTTCAAAAGTAACAAGCAAAAAAGGTTTGAAGGTTTGTCCGTTGTGGATCAGGAAGCTAATATGATCAAAAACTATTACAAATTCGTCTACAAAGAAGTACTACAAGGTCTATGAATGACATTCAAGAGGTATGTACAATATACATCTCACATGCTTTTTACCGTATTCAAATTTCTACTAAATTATTAATCAAAATCTACTTTTACTTACATTTTGTATTGATTATTAGGTGATTGCGGAATGAAGAGCAAAGGAACAAACCACCTACCAAAGCAGAAAAAATAAAGAAAATGTGTACCTACATGAAGCATATGGCAGGATACAAGGACAAGAAGTTCAAGGGTAAAAGCTTTGATGCAATCAATCAAATGTTTAACAAAGCTTACAAACAGGTAAATGATTTTCTTCCTATGGATACTAAAAGCAGTAGAAAGAAGGTTGATAGCAGTGGAAAGAAAGTAAAGAGTAGTAAGAAAAGAACAAGAGCAGTACTTGGTGAAAAAAGTGTCAAGAAACAAAAGGTAGAGGATGATGCTGAGAAGGCAAAGCTTAAAGCTTGTTTGGAGATAGTTCCAAATGATGATAGTGCTGTCAATATTGAATCTTTAGTTACAAAATATCCAATAGTTGACTAGAAAACACACATTCTAGTAGAAGACATTATCTATTATCAGATCATCAGAGCTGATGGAAGTACTAAAAATTACAAGATATCCAGTGCAATGCTTGATGATTTTGATAGACAAGATTTGTTAGATTTGTACAGGCTGGTAAAGGAAAGATTTAAGACAACAAGCCTAGAAAGATATGACAGATTGCTTTGGGGAGATCTTATCACTTTATTTGAACCAAGTGATGAAGATGAAATCTAGAAAACTCAACAGGACTACACATTGATAAGCTGGAAGTTATATGATTCATGTGTAGTTCATTTATTATTGATGAATACTAGATGTTCTATTCACATGCTAGTAGAAAAGAAATATCCTCTTACATAAGAAATGCTTTCAAGAATGTTGAGTAGGAGACTAGAAGTTGATCATGAATGTGAAATGGCATTTGAACTTTTCAGATTTACAAGATCACAGCTTAAGAAGTAGAAGAGTGTTTGGATACATCCTCCTGATGATCAAGAAGATTTTATTAAAGAAATTTGATGATTAATATGATGAATATCAAGTTTAGGGGAGGATTGTTGGGAATAAAAGGATTCTTAACTGTTACTACTGCTGGTTCAAGTTACAACTGCTAGTTGTGGTTACTGCTGCTGCTCAAGATCAAAGAAAATGTTCTAAGTCATTACTACTGTTAGAGTAATATTAGTACTGCCAGTACAACTGTTACTACTGCTAGAAGAGTTTCTGCTGTTAGACTTAGTTAGTACTGTTAGTCTGTTTTAGTACTGCTAAAGTGATATGTATGAGATATTTTAGGAAAAGATATGTATGTGTAGAAAACGCGTTGTAAGCCCATTAGGGTTCCTTGGTGTATAAAAGGAGACCCTAGGGCATGTAGTTTATATATCTCATTTTCATATACAGTCATTTATAGCTTCAAGGTTTTGTATAACCCTAACACTATCAAGAGTGTTCGTATTAATATATTGAGGCTTAAAGTTTGGTATTATACAATCTTGTTTGTCACTGTTTTATTGCTTATTCTTCTTAGTATCATAGACTAGATTCCGCATAGTCTTTGATATATTCAATCAAAGTTTCTACCATAGTTGTCTTGGATTTATTCAATACAACTAAGCCTTTTACAAGCTAAGCAAGATCTATTCAAGTGGGATCAACAAGTGGTATCAGAGCTTGTTGAGAAACTTTGAATAAGAAGAAACAATCTACACATACCAGATCTATTTGTTTGTGAAAACATGGAGTCAGTATCTGCACAAATGGTTGCTGCTGCAAAACTTCCAGTGCTCAATCCAGGCGAATTTGAGCTTTGGAAGATGAGGATCGAACAGTACTTCCTAATGACGGATTATGCTCTTTGGGAAGTAATAGTAAATGGTGACTCACCTCCACCAAAGAGAACTTCGTCTTGAGTGGTTTGGATAATAGGTTTTGGAACATTGGACCATGGCGTGATCTCGTATCTTCCCTATTCATTTTGAAGACATGGAATCATAAACTCGATCCTAAATTAAAGGAGAATCATTAATGAGGGTTCCGAGCATGGGTTTAAAGCTCAGTTGATGTGCCTAATAACAAACATTCACGGAATGTGGGTGAGTTTGTATATGCAACGCAGAATAGATTTGGTCGTTGACCAAAATAGGTTTATGATCGTTCGTGTATGATGTGTCAAGACAAGTAATCGGTTGGGGGGTGGGGGGGGGGGGGGTAATAGCTATGCTCAAGCCCTTTTATTGAAATATGCTCAGAATTTGTGCTTAAGGATGTGATGGTGGTTGCCATTCCTATGATAAATGACACGAGGTATACGAAACAAGCGATTCATTTAGAGTATAAATGGCAACCCCCATGTTGCGACACTTGTAAGATCTTTTGACACTCAAATGATGAATGCCCAAAGATTGTTAAAGCTACTAGAATGACATACATAAATGATGAGGTCTATGGACGTCAATCATTTTTATATATAAGGACGATCTCATATCATATTATATTGCACTAACCTTTTATTGTAGCTTTCAAAATCTATGTATCGAGTACTTGGCGCCCGCATTAAGGGGGAGTATCCGTCAAGGGGGAGTAGTTATGCCCCAAGTCGATTCTTTCAACACTCCTTTTGTTTCGACAAAAGGGGGAGAAAAAAGTAAAACTCGAATTTTTAAACTTTTATATTTTAAATTTACGTAAAACGAGTTTATATTTTGTCTTCAACAAAAAGAGAGAGATTGTTAATACAAATAATTGTGTAAAATCGTTATTTCTATTGTACAATCTTCTAAGTTTTATTGACAACAAATATAAAATGGTATTACGTAAAGTTTAAAATAAACAAATTTTAAACGTAAAGTTTTATCGTCGTTACAGTCACTAAAGGTATGAATAGATGATTGATTATATATGTTGAGTCATTATCAATGAAAAATACTTATCTCATTCATATAGTATACTAGAAAGTATACTTATAATTTTAGCAAGTATACAAGTTTAACTTGTACATGTTATTTTTATAATTATAACAACCAAAGTTACTTACACATTTTTGTAAGAAACCAAGTATGGATTACTTACACATTTCATATTTACAAGTTAACCAAATATATTTGTAGTTTGCATAATGCATATTACTAAACAAGTCACTTTTCTTTTTAAGTATACATATATACTTTCTAATTTAAATACATTTTTGGTTTAAGGAAAATATAAATAAATTTTACCTCATGTGTGACATCACAAAGGGTTGACTATTATGAATAGTCACATCAAGAATATTTCTGAATACGAAAAGATATTGAATGAATGTAGACATAAAAAGTCTTGTCAAAAATCTTTTGAAAAGATTGGGTCTGTCAGAGCCACAGATCCCTTCATTTGTAAAGGACGAATCGCTTTTAAAGGGATATGTGGGGATCCGGGCCAGGAGCATATTTTGGGTTCTTGGACTATAAATAGAAGTGACTTGCTCAATCATTTCTCAAATCATTCTCATACATTCTTCTATGCATTTTCATTCATTATAATTAGTACTTTATCATCACTTAGTGTATATACTAAGATCTTAAGTGATTCCTCATTAATTACGAGTCAAGCTTTAGTTATAGGCGTACAGTAGACAATTGAAGCCTCAAGATCGATGAGCTTGTTTCTTACGCTTGTCTTCATACATCTAGATCTGAAATACTTGTATATTCAGTATCATTTGCATTTGTATTATATAACATTGTAGAGTGAAATATCGTTGAGATCTAGGTTGGTTCTACCTCAAACTAGAACTCATTATTTAGCTTTGTACCGAAAAAAGTGTAAGCAACATTATGAAGGTTTCTCCGCCGGTGAAGGAGCTTGTTCATATAGTGCATTAAAACTCTCGAGTTAGATACTCGAGTAGTAGAGTAGGGCGAGAAAATAAGTTCTCGTAGCCAAACTGTTGGGAAATATATTATAAAAGACTTAATACTGGTAGTATAACAGTTAAGTCTGGTAGTATTAGTTAGTTCTGGCAGTACTAATATTAAGTCTGGCAGTATTATAGTTAGTACTGGTAGAATGGCAGTACTATAGTTAATACTGGTTGTGTTTAGTTAAGTCTGTTTATATAACAGAATAGTGATAATAGTTATCTTAGAGATATCTTAGGAGATATCTTAGGAAAGGATATGCATTATCCTTTCACACATTTTGTATAGCCTTTTAGGGTTTCCTTGGTGTATAAAAGGAACCCTACGGCATAGAGTTTTATATAACAAATAGTAGCATTGAAGCTTAATAGAAATCAATAGCAAAGTTAGTATTATATTGTGTTCTTCTTAATACTTGTGTTAAGATTCCGCATTAACACTTGGTATTCATAGTCAGTGTCTCTCACATAGTTGATTTGGATTTATTCAAGTTAGCTATTGTCTTACAAAGGCTATATAGATCCAAAACAAGGACCTACAAGTGGTATCAGAGCCTATAGAGGGACTCTGAGTAAGAAGAATCACTAGAATCACAAACAAATACTCTCTTTCAGATCTTTACAAAAAATGTTCAAACCTGACATGATGAGTTCTCTCAACATCTTAGTGATGATGAAGCATCAAACCATGAAGATGCATCAGACACTGGTGCTGCACCTAAACAACAACAACAGGTGATTCCTCAAACATACTTTGCTTATCTCAAAATATTCAAACTCCCAAT
Source organism: Tanacetum coccineum (assembly GCA_026074375.1). Taxonomy (NCBI): domain Eukaryota; kingdom Viridiplantae; phylum Streptophyta; class Magnoliopsida; order Asterales; family Asteraceae; genus Tanacetum; species Tanacetum coccineum. The sequence continues at coordinate 89,937 of BQNB010001650.1, read as the reverse complement.
TTATGAAGAAGAGAGTATGATATATGGGTATGGATTTGGAAAGCATTACCTTGAGTACATTGACAATGATGTTTGGAAGGTAATTCAGAATGGAAACTCCAAGAAGAGAATTTCAACTGGAAAGGATGGTGTTATTCGAATACTTCCACCAGTAACTACTGCAGAAATTCAAGCTGTTGAAAAGGAAAGGAAGGCTAAGAATATCTTGCTGATGGCGTATTCACCAGGAACTATGAGAGATTTCATGGAATGGATGATGCAAAAAGAAATCTGGGAAGCCATCAGAACTAGGTTTGGTGTAATGCAAAGTTCAAAGAAAATGCAGAAGGATATTTTCAAACAACAGTTTGGAAGCATTTACCAATATCAGTTTAGAAGGGTTAGAAAAGGGATATGACAGATTCCAACAATTACTTTCATAGTTGGAAGCTCATGGTGCTGAAGTATCAACTAAGGATGCAAATCATAAGTTTCTCAGATCTTTGCCTCCGCAATGGTCCAATTGGGGTGGGGGACTATGACTATGAGAAATAAACCAGATGTTGGCATTTATCTATTGATGATATGTACATAAACCTTAGGGTTTTTGAGCAGGAAATCCTAGGGTGCCTCAAAAACATTTCAAGTGCCCTCAAATGTTGCTTTTGTTTCCCAAGCCAACGTCAGAAGCTCTGCTACCGGTGACTAGTGGCTGTCAGTATAAGCTAAAGGTGGATCGTACAGTTACTGACTGATACTGCTGCGCGTAAAAGTCTCTTCTGCTATCTCATATATCCCTGATATTCCAGAAGAGTCGAGACCTAGTAGACTTATAGCTTAAGCCCGAGGATTACAGAACCGCCCAGAGCGGCGCGCATATAGATTGAATAGGTTAGAGAGCGAGATGATGAAGTTATTTATTCCCTCTTTGACCAAGCAACTCAGAGGACTGGGACTTGCTTCATAAGACCTTAGTAAGCATTGATGACTTGGACATTGAAAGATCATTGGACATAAACTTGGCAGAATAGCAATGATTGCTATTCGAATGAGAAGTTTATAAGGAAAACAGGAAGGAGAGTTCGGTGTTGATGGAAAAGCACCTGTTGGTTTTTGACAAAAAAGAAAGCTTGAATGCTTCAGTTGTCACAACACTAGTCACTTTTGCTAGAGAATGATACAAGCAAAAAAGGGGAAACATGATGGAAGAAGAAAAAAGGATCTTTTTTCAACACCTAGAAGCTGGAAAGCAAGAGAAGAATCAGATGGGCTTGCTGACAATGGATGATGGTATTGTCAATTAGGGAGAACATACTGAAGATGAAGAGACAAATCATGCACTCATGGCTATCAGCTCCAGTAGTGAGGTATCTTTGTGTTCTAAAACTTGCATTGATTCATTACACTACACTTTAAAACACTTGTGTGATGAACAACATGAATCAGTTAGGTGATCAGAAGCACAAATACTTGCCTATAGTTCAAAAAGTTTGTTAAGAAACTAGTAAGCTTAACTTGTTACTTTCAAAAACAGCACCTTTCTCTAAAAGAAAAGCTTGCATTAGGCAAATGAAATATATGAAAGAGATGAAAAGCCTTTAAAAAAATATAGGAGAATTGGACTGTAAAGCTGTAAAAGAAAGAAACAATTGCAGAGATGAAACATTAGATTCATGGAAAGAGTCTTTCCAAGATCTTTAGAGATTAATTAATTCTGGCATGAGTTCAAGTAGTAAAATTGGCTTAGGGTATGAAATAAAAATCAAATAATGAGGTTCTAAAGTTATGAGGGAAGAAATGAATTTTTTGTTTTTAATTCGTATAGAAGAGACTCAGTTGGAAACCTTTGTACTAGTAGATTAGAGAGATAAAACTTTATGATTTTTAAAAGGTGTGCCAATCCCTTTAAGTGGGATTATACTCACTAAAACCACAGAAGAAATATGATGAGTCTTTGTATGTTTATGGTAAAAAGGGACCTCCAAGAGCTTGAACCCCGTGTATAAGATGATAGATTCAGTGAATGTTCTACTTGTCAAATAATGCAGTGCCCAGGATTATTGGAACTTCCTCTGTACATTCTGTTGATCTTGAATCTGAGATTTCAAGAGTACCTCAAGAAGTGTATGTGTTTAAACCTATTACAACAAATGTAAAAGGTGTGTCTGCCCCAAAATCAAAATAGGTTGAACCTAGTTGTGTCTCACACATAAAAAACTCTAGGCAAAACCAATCAAGATCAAGAAACACCTTAAAAAGTTACTAGAATCCTTAGAAAGAAACCCCCCCCCCCCCTCCCCCCCTCTCTACTCGCGCGCAAAAGCGAACTAGGGGAAGGCTATCCTTCACAAAGGACGAAATGTTTTGATTGTAGGTAGTCTAAGTCATTTGATCAAAGATTGTGACTTATTATGAAAAGCGAAATGGCAAGAGGTGAGTTTAAGAACCAAAAATCAATAGGGTCCTTATAGATCTGTATGTATGTCAGTGTAGTGTGCGCGCGTGGAAGACCAGTGTGTGGACTAATGCAGAAACAGGGTATGATCTAAAGAAGTATCACAAGTATAAATTGTGACATGCTATAGACATATGCTTGGTTCGCGCAAGAACTCGGCATCAGTACAACTGAATGCTAGGTACAACGGGATCAGAAGAGTCACGAGAGATCGAGGCGTATAAGTGTATTCTCGCGAAAGTAGGCGCAGCCAGTAGAAGATCTCTAACTAGCCGTTTCAGTCCAAATCCAGGTGAGCGCATAAGAGTCAACACAATTTTAATCTCTCAGTCTGATAGAGACTCTATTCAGACGCAATTAAAAGATGACGAGAGAGACGTATACTTCTATATTGCCATGTAATTACTGTTAGATCTCCAGTACCTCGCCAATGTTTCACAAAAAAAATTGACCAAAAATAACCTCTCACCTATTATTGGGCCCTTTGAAACCCTTAATTGGGCCTTAAAAAGTATTCTTTAAAACAACCATTTTACCCGGATACCAAAAAGCCCAAAAGCCCATTCATAAGCCCAAACCCTAGCCCATTCTTTCTTTTATAAACCACAGGGACCAAACTTGCACATTTCAAAATCCGTTATGTTACCTACTGGACTACTGTCGGAACAGTGTGAGGGAACCTTGAGTTAGACCAGGGCTGCTCGAATAATTTGCCTCGCCCACCTCTGTGTCCTTGTCCCCCCACTCCTTCCCCCCCCCCCCCCCCCCCCCCACAATCTGCTACTAATACTCTTCTGTAGACTGCTCCATTGACACTGATAAATCATAGCTAAGTCATAATGAGATTGGCGGTCTTATGCTGTAAGGCGGATAGAGGCTATAGTCCGGCCCGATATTGCGTCTCTAGGTTGTCCAAGGCCTGTCTGACGCCTGGAGTGTGAGATAATTTGGAGATGAGTGAGCCAGAGACACAATAGATCAACTCCAATTGTAATGGTGGACCAACTTTTATTTAGAACTGTGATTACAAAAGAGTCCATAGGCAGACCCAAGCTTTGTAATATTGCCTGGGATCCAAATGAGAACTAATTCTCTTTTTTCATGTGCAGGATCATCCATGAAAACGTGGTAGATAGATGTATATTTGATAGTGGTATGCTCAGGGCACATGACAGGTGAGATGATAAGGATCAAATATGAGGATTTTAAAAGAATTCAATTAGGGGATCTGTTACCTTTGGACGGTAGCAAAGGCTACATAATGAGAGAAAGGAAGAATAAGAGTTGGTAAATTTAGGCATTTTTGATAGTGTGTCTATTTGTTAAAATAACTAGGGCATTTTAACCTTGTCTCATATATCGCAAATATGTGATAGTGCACAAGGTTCTTTTTACTGAAACTGAATGTCTTGTTGTGTCTTCTGACTTTAAGATGCCTGATGAAAATCAGATACTTATAAAGGTCCCTAGACATCACAATATGTACAATTTTGATATGAAGACACCTACACCTGCTAAAAGTTTTGCCTATTTGATTGCTAAAGCCAATATATATGATGAATTCTAAAATGTGGCACAGGAAGGTTAGGTCATATCAATTTTAAAAACCTAAACAAACTTGTGAAGGGAAACCTTGTAAGAGGTCTACCTTCCAAGGTTTTTAGAAATGACCATACATGTGTTGCTTGCCATAAAGGAAAGCAACACAGGGCCTCCTGCAAGGCTAAATTAGAAAGATTAATCACTAAGCCATTACACACCTTGCATATGGATCTTTTTGGACCTACTTCTGTAAAAGCATTAATCATGCAAGTTAATTGCCTTGTATTACTGCTGATTTTTACCAGAGTAGTTGGGGTATTCTTTTTGGCTCTAAGATGAAACTAGTGGCGTTCTTCAGAACTTCATTAGGCAGATGAAACCAGCTTAATATTAGGGTTCCCAGATTATTTATATCAGATAATTGCACTGAATTAAGAATAGATATTTGCTTGAATTTTGGGGAACCAGGGAACTAAAACAAGAGTGAGTATAGCAATTGCCAGAACTCCACAAAAAATGGAGTTGCTGAAAGAAAGAACAGGACCCTAATTGAGGCTGCTGGATATTGATTAGCAGACTCACTATTTAACCAACTTACTTTTGGGCGAAGCAAGTCTCCACTGCTTGATATGTTTTAAATAGGGTTTAGTGTGATTAAACCTCAAAACAAAACTCCTTATGAGCTTTTGTTTGGCCAAAAAACCAAATTATTAGTACATATGACCTTTTGGTGTGTCATGTTACAATTTTGGATACTTTAGTTATGATTGGCAAGTTTGATGGAAAAATTGATGAAGGGTTTTTAGTTGGTTACTACTAAATAGCAAGCCTATTAGGTTTATATTTTGTAAACCAAAAGGTTGTGTAAATCTGCATGTCAATTTTCTGAAGATAAACCCTAATGTCAAAGGTGTAGGTATTGATGGATGTTTGATATTGACTATCTTACTTGATTCTCATG
>BQNB010001650.1:0-80000 GCA_026074375.1 Tanacetum coccineum | reverse complement strand
CTTTGGAAAAGGAAGAAGTAGCCAAACAAGTTCATTTGATTCACTTCTAGCTCAAAAGGTTGGTGAAGAGCAAGAAATTAGCAAAGGACAACAAAAGAAATGGAAGGCTCCGTTTGAAGCTCAATCTTTTACTGAGAAGATGGCAATTATTTGAGCAAAGCTGAAGCAAATGCAAGGTATTGAAGGTGAGTGTGCTTGGAAAGGATCTTACTGTTGAAGATTATGCAAAAAGGATGGTGGAATTGGTAAATCAAAGAAGTAAAACACTTTCGCTTAGAGGGAAAGAGCTAGAGCAAAAAGGAAATAAGCTATGATCAACAAGTAAGGATACTATATGTCAAACTTTTTAAGAATAAGGACATGGAAGTTGACTCAATTAAAGAAGTTGAATTTTGAAGAAGTGAAAGCAGAATTTGAAAAATTGGCTAAGCAATTGGATACCTATGTCCCCATGAACTTTGAAGCAACAAAGGAAAGTTTGAAGAGATTTGGTGAAGAGCTTCAAACTAAAACTGCAAAGAAGCTAAAGTTTGATGATGAAGGTACTCAACCAACAGAGGAGAAGATTGAAGAAGACAAGTGTCAAGCAACCAGAAGACTGGAAAGAGGAGAAAACATATAGCAAGGAAAGGATTCCATACAGACCTTGATAGGGATGAATCTGAAGATTCAGATGAAGCTAATGAAAAAGATGATTCTACTTCAGGTACTAACATTCCCATTAATCTTTTCTATTGCTACAAAAGTGATCACCAAGTATAAGATAATTACAAGATCATTAAGCAAGGAAGGAAAGGTGTATACCAGATGGTAAGGGATAATGGATCTGTATGGTAACATAAGCTTTGGTGCAATGGAAGATCTGGTCTATCAAGAGATGATCTTACAGAGCTATACAGGATTGTCATGAAGAAACATGGTATGAATGAGCCAGAGGATGAATTTGAAAAGGTACTTTGGGAATACTTGAAGAACATGTTTGAAGAACCCCTTAGTACATATTCAATTTGGAGTTTGCCAGGTCAACAAAGGATAATTTGTTAGAGATATATTATGTTGCAGAGTAACATTGTTTGAAATTTGGTATCATGCAGATGTTTATATGGAATAGCGAGAAAGTATTCCTTTGTTGTGAAGTATGCAAAGCTTAGTTGGACAAGAAACTTCAATTAGTAAAACAGTGAGTGATTGTTATACACTATTGAACATGAATTAGATAATCTTTTTATTGAACAATATGTCTAATTGATATATATCAATCTATAATCATCTTATTCATACCCCCTTTTATTTTTTTTTTTTATTTTTTTTTTCACCCCCCACACTCCCCCATTTTTCGGGGGTGTGTTTTGGTTGGGTGTGGGGGTGTGGGGTGTGTGTGGGGCCCGGGGGGGGGGGACAGGGGGGGGGAGGTGCTATGCACTAACACACAAATGTTATCAGTCCACCATGTCTAACAGGACATATGGTTGGCTTGTCCAGGAGCAAACGGCTCTTGGTAAGATTCTCTAACATCCGTTTTATGGCTGACAAATTTGCCAAAATTGTATGGTTATAACCTCACAATACTATGTTTGTAACGAGTTGGCTAGTTATGTTTATGGATTGTGGTAAAGGCTGAGGAAAAACAAAAAACTAGTCCAAGAGATTATGGCTTTCAGGTAAAGACAAATTGCAAATCCCATATTTGATGGTTAACACATTTTATCCAAAAAGTGGATGGTACATCAATACTCACAAGTTTCAATGTATAAAGTGTTGATATGGTAACAATCCACCATAGAATTTACCTTTTCTAGGTGCCAAAGGATTGACTAGCCCTGAGCAAATGGCTACAGGTAAAGGCATTTCAAATCCGTTCATGGCTATAATGGTTTGCCAAAAACCATATGGTTATCAACGCACCAATGGTTCACGTACTGAAGAGTTGCATAATTGGTTTCATATGACCTATGGACATGCACCTTTCTTGGGCAAAGGATGTCTACTCCATAGTTAATGGCTAACCGGTAAAGATACATCAAATCCATTTAAAGTTTCATTGGATTCACCTCTCACAGGAGTTAACACAACCTGAGGTGAATGAGAATATTCTGAAACATATAGATTTGACTGTACAGAAAGTTCAATGTAGAAACTGTTTTCTAAGTGTTGTGATATTGAAGTATGCTGAACCGTTTTGAAAATTAGTTGCTGACAAAGATCGAAAAGAGATGATTTGAAGAATTGCAGTCAAGATTTATTCGAAGAGTTTTTGTTACAACATCCTAGGAGCCTCAATTGACTAGAAGAAAGCACTTGAAGAAACTTGAAGTTCACAAGTGAAGATCAAGTTAGGGGAGGATTGTTGGGAAATATATTGTAAAAGACTTAATACTGGTAGTATAACAGTTAAGTCTGGTAGTATTAGTTAGTTGTTCTGGCAGTATAATATTAAGTTCTGGCACGGTGTACTATAGTTAGTACTGGTTAGAGTGGCAGTATTATAGTTAGTACTGGTTGTGTTAAGTTAAGTCTGTTATATGTAACAGAATAGTGAGGATAGTTATATTAGGAGGTATCTTCGGAGATATCTTAGGAAAAGGATATGCATTATCCGTTCACAGTTTTTGATAAGTTTTATAGGGTTTCCTTGGTGTATAAGAGGAAACCTTCGGCTTAGAGTTATATATATAACGCCCATGAGTAGATAAAGTTTATAGAAATCATATTGCAAAGTTATGTATTATATTGGTTTTCTTAATATTGTGTTAAGATCGCATTAAACATCTTGGTATTCATAGTCAGTGTCTTCAATAGTTGATTTGGATTTATTCAAGTTAGCTATTGTCTTACAAAGGCTATATGCAAGTTACATTGTATACTGAGATATTGACAATGCAAGTAATGTAATAAAGCAAAAAATTTCCCCGTATAATTGTGATCATGGTAAAATAGGTTTTGCATTTGATGAAAATTCTTAGGTTGTTATATGCAGCTTCACGTATCATCCACTACTCAGCTTAGTGCGTATGGTGATGCTGATTGGGTTGGCTTCCCTGTTACCCGTCGGTCCACATTCGGGTATTGTGTGTTTTTTGGCGAGAATCTTTTATCATGGTCTGCAAAACGTCATATTACCTTGTCTCGTTCTAGTGCTGAAGCTAAATATCGAGGTGTTGCTAATGTTGTTGCTGAGACTGCTTGGATCCGTAATTTGCTATGTGAGCTTCATACTCCTTTATTTACTGCTACCTTAGTCTATTGTGACAATGTTAGTGTTGTCTATATGTCTGCAAATCCGGTTCAACATCAACGCACGAAACATATTGAGATCGACATTCATTTTGTTCGTGACTTTGTTGCTTCGGGACAAGTTCGTGTTCTTCATGTCCCTTCAAGATTCCAGTATGCAGATATTTTTACTAAGGGCCTACCCGCTGCTTTATTTATTGAGTTTCGCTCCAGCCTGAACGTTCGAAGATCTCCCGCTCACACTGAGGGTATGTATTAGTCAACACATATTTTTGGATGATTAGATAATGATTAGTAGGTTAATTGGATAATCATCAACTATCTAGTCATTATTAATTGTATTGTGGTCATTGGGCTCAAGCCTATCTATTTGTATCTATATATATCCTGTATATTGGAGAGGCATAATCAAGCAAAATCAATGAGCCTTTCTAAGGTGAGTTTTCCAACTCTTACATGGTATCAGACGCCATTTTAGATCCTCAAAAACAGTAACACTTTATTACAAAATAACTGTCCTCCGGTCATCGGCAAATCGCCGATGATTCGAAGGGATCCCAAACGTACCTTTTCCTATTATCTTATTAGTTGTAATACAAATAAATCAAGTAACTCGTATGCTTGGCCCCCTTGAAAATGTTGATATCTCCCTGGAACGACACTAGTTGAAATCGCAAGTCATCAATCAACAAAACTTATCTTTTACTTTTTGTTTTAACATCGGAGATCATTGTCATTTTTCAAAAATAATTGGTCAAAAATTTGCGCTCCTACCTAAAGGCAAAGCAAGCCACGCAAAGGAGGATACCGTAAGCAGCAAAACAACTATGCCGGCGAATGCAATTAGTCTTCCGTCTCAACAAACAACAAAGAAGATGATAAAAGAAGTAGCGCTTTTCAACTTATGTACCGGAAATAATTGTAGTTTTTGAAAATAGTTGTTTGATAAATTGTCGCTCCTACCTAAAGGCAAAAAGCCATGACGTAAACAAATAAACGTCACGCAAAGGAGGAAGCCGCAAGCAATAAACCACTATGCCACTAAACACAATTATGTTTCCGCTTAAACAAACAACGAAGAAGATGATAGAAGAAGAAGAGGCTTTCAACTTATGTTCCAGTTTGTCCGTCGAGAAGCCTCCCGTTCAAACTGCGGGGAAGTATTAGTTGTCATTCTTATCCCGTGTGTCTCCCATTAGTTGTCAATCATGATTAGCCTAGTTGTCAATCATTATCTAGTCAATCATTGATTAGTGTCTATCCATTTATCCTTGTACCCCTATAAATTGTAATTTATGATTAATGAAAAGAACACACAAAGTTTCACCATCTTACATGGTTTAGCCAATTAGCGACAGTAGTAACTACCTTCACTTAAAAAGTTCAAGATCAAAGGATATATAGTGGCTACACAATAATCAATGTCAGATGTGTAAATTAGCATTTAAAAGAGGAAGTTCAGTTGGACTTCAGATGAAATGGACTCAGAATGAATGCAATGTAGGTTTTGGGGAGAAAGAATTAGAAGAAACAAGGAGGTAAAGGTTTGTGGCTACTAGAAGAGTGCATTATCTCTAGTGGCTGCGTTTTTGTATTTCATCATGCTGAGTTTAATTATGAGAGAAATTAAGGTTAAAGTTATATATTGTCCTTAGATGTTAGGGTTGGTGTTAAATTAAAGTTGAGTTTTTTTTTCTTAATAAATTTTTTAATTCATATTGGACCGATTATTTGGTGATATAAAAGAAATTGAAACTTGTTTTAAAGTATTATGTATTTAGGTTTTGTATAAAACAATTTATTCGAAATATTTCATAACATATATGAGTGTTCTAGTTATAACTAATAAGATAGCACATAACGTTTCGTGCGTAAAAACCGTCATAAAAGACTCCCTTTTGACATCAAATTTTGTGGAACTTTTGGTACAAGTATTAGAAAGATCTGAGAAACAAGAAAACAACACTATATTCATCGAATCATATAAGATTGTAATTCAAAATTCGATTTAATGATAAAATAGTAGTAGTAGAATTCAGTGCTGTCTACATAACGCGTGCTCGTTTTAAGCTAGTTCTTTGTAAACATTTCGCTACAATAGTAGTAGTAGAGTTCAGTGTTGTCTACATAACACGTGCTCGTTTTAAGCTAGTTGTTTGTAGACATTTCACTACAATCACGAGATAATAGTTTTGTTGTATTCTCTGGTTTGATGCAGAAGAGTGTAGATGTGAATGAGAAAAAGTGAAAATAAAGATGGTACAAAAGTTTTAAGTACTGATATGAACTTTGTGTAACGATACGAGTTGAAAGTGTGAAGACAGTTTGATCCTTGACAGGTTAAATTGACAATGGAATTGGGTCAAGTCGAGCCACAGGAATACAAACCAAAGGGTTTGCTCTAGGAAGTGTGATCCCAACTCCCTCTTCCATATCGACAGTAGTAAGATTCCCATCTTTCCCAGCCTTCCACTCGAAGCACTGAATCATAGCACCGAGTGTTGTTTGTACTACCTGCAATGCTAATGAAGTCCCCGGGCACATCCTCCTCCCACTACCAAATGGTAACATGTGAAAATGTTGTCCCCGCACATCTAGGTTATTCTTTTCGAATCTTTCAGGCCTGAATTCAAGTGGATTTTCCCAATGGTTTGGGTCTCTGCCCAAGGCCCACACATTGACAAAAATGGTAGTGTTTGCTGGAATATGGTAACCTGCCACGGTGCAGTCTTCAGTTGATTGTCTCAAAATCATTGGGCCTGTGGAGTGGAGGCGTAATGTTTCCTTGACAATTGCTTGGAGGTATGGAAGATTTGGTATGTCTGATTCTTGTAGAATTCTGTTTTTGCCAACAACTTGATCGATTTCTTCAACTGCTTTTTTCATTATGTTTGGATGGTTGATAAGCTCGGCTAAAGCCCATTCCGTGGTGATCGCAGAAGTGTCTGTCCCTGCAGCAAATATATCCTAAGTGAAAGATATATGTGTTAATATGTTAATATACATACATCAACTTATACCTTGATATGATCTGCTTATTATAATAGGCTAATGTTAATATTTTACCAGAATGAAGGCTTTGATGTTCTCTCTAGTTAACTTTATCTCCATGGTCTCATCTTCGGAAACATCAAGTAAAATGTTGAGCAGGTCCTGTACTCCTCCTGACTTTTGTTTTCTTGCTTCTTCATGCTCTTTCATAATTCTCTCTATCAAGGAATCAAATCTTCTACGGATGTCTATCAACCTTTTCCCAAAACCCTGGATATCTAGATTCTTAAAGATCCAAATGTAGTCAGATAAATTAAACTTACCAGTAATCTCAGCTATCTCAGTAACCAATTTTCTCATTTCACCTGCCTCATTATCATCTTCTGAACACCTTTCGCTCATTAGCATTCTTGATATTACATTGTTTGACATCCTGACCAGATCCCCTTCAAGCTCAACCGCCTTCCCAACTTTGGCTTTCTGAGATAAAGATTTGATAAAACGATTGATCTCATCATGCCTAACTGGAAGGAGCAAGTCAAGTGTCGTACCGTTTAGGAGTTTTGACATGACTATCTTTTTCATGAACTTCCAATAGGATCCGTATGGAGCAAACGAGAAGTCTTTTGATCCATAAGTTAGGTATTCCACGGCTGAGTTTTGTGGTCGATCTAAATAGGCATTTTCATATGTTTTAAGAAATTCTTTTGCTATTTCTGGTGAGCAAGTTACAACACAAGGTACAGAGCCAAGAAGGATACGAAATACTGGTCCATATCGGAGAGAAAGCTTGTGAAAAGCTTGATGAGGGATTGGCGCAAGGAGGTGGAGATGTCCAATAACAGGAAGCGCAAAGGGGCTTGGTGGAAGATTTCTTTTAGCTCGGGTAGAATTAAATAATTTCCGGATCAATATGGTAGAGATCAGCCATATGATGAAGAGGAAGAAGTAGCCTTGGAAATCAGCCATGATTAGAAACAGTTATAAGATGATTATGTGCCCAAATATGAAATTAGCTATGCTTAAATTTATATAAAATGAAACCTCTCGTTCCAAGTTATAATGAATAAAAAATGTTCACCACATTTGGGATTATTCTTAATTTAGCAGATTCCATCCGGCAATGACAAGTGATGGTTAATGGAATAAGGACCAAGTCTCTGCTAGTGTTGTTGGCTAGTATTTCCATCATCTGTTTGGAGGTTTTCTACCTATTACTCTTCTCAATAAATCAAACTTAAAAGATGGTATTGTTTTCTGCCATTTGCCTCAGGATCAAATTGACTAATAGATATATATAACCATGAATTTACCCGTGTGTGAATGAACAAATCTTGCACAATATATAACTTTCAGTGTGTAAGGTACAAAATATATGGTTCTTGTTTACAGTAAATTGGTCATTCAATTAAAATATTGACTTGGTATTTGTTTCTGAAGTAGGAAAGGGACATTGGGTTTGGTTGTTGCTTATAGTGCTGAAAGTATTAAGTAAACAAATGCCGTCTTGATTACATAGACTGCATTAACTAAGACAACAGCTTCAACCTGTATTAGCTCATGCATTAGAAGTTGTATTATTTCGTTGATTTTATCATTTTAGACAACAGTTTCTAATAATAAAAAAAAAATTTAGAAAGGCAACAGTTTCTAATAATTGAGGCATAACTAACATCAAAATTTAAATTTTTTTTATTACAACAGACTAATACACAACCAGACCTATGTCCCAAATGGGAATAGAACCCTCAATTCCCTTTTGGAGAGGATCACCCACAAACACAAAAAAGGCTTGACATTTGTTATTTTGATTGAAGTACTACTTAGGGAAGTTCACACTTTAATTTGACGAGTTGGATGAAAACTACATAAAAGGGAAAGGAACCGGTAAACAACTGCAATTTGAGCTCTATACCATTGCGCGCATAAAATATTACTAGTTGGTTACCCGCGCATAGCGGCGGTAATAGAAAATTTACTAACTCAACTCTTTACGCAATTTCCTACCCGCTTAGTAATTTCGTTTCACAACACTTTAAATGTATGTGTTCGTTTGGGTTTCCCGTAGCTTTCCCGCAACACCATATTAACATCATCATTCTCGCATGTAAAGAGACAACACACTCTCCGAAAGTATATAGTTTTAACGTATCAAGTTTATATTTAATTAAGGTTAAAGTTGTAAAAAATATAAATCAACATAAAATAAACCCACTAAAAATGTAAAAAACAAAAAAATTATAAAATATAACAAAATGTATGTTGAATTAAAGAGCACAAAATTTTAAAAAATATGGTGAAATTAGATCATAATAAAATTAAATTGATAAAAAGATATTTCAATTTGAAAATAAAGATGATTTTTTAATCAAAATGTGACACATGTCACTTTTTGATGTGATTCCCAAAAATAAGATGGATAGTCAAGATTGCACCTCTTTTAATGGGTCTCACATTATAAATAATTTATATAGCAGTATAGATAAGAAAATGCTCACTCTTTTCCTAAATTTCTGCTAGTCTACATTCCATGCTTATAAGTGCAGGGGAACATATTTTTTGTAGTGAATGTAATCATCCATGGTTTTGCAAGATTCTAAAAATGATGATGTGCATAAACAATAATAAACTCTTTTGTTTCCTTCAACGAAAAAACAAAACTTATTACATGGTAATTTTTGTTGGAACATGTAAAGTGTTAAAGGATATTAACGACAGTTTTTCTGTCACAAAACCTTTGCTAATGAACCATGACAATTGTAAAGACGCGTCTGTTAAAATTTCTGGCGCTTATCTACGTTAAAAGGGTGTCACTATGCGAACCATCGCGACTGTTTATGTTCGTGTCAGTTAGCGACAGTTTTTCTGTCGCTAAGTCGTCGATAATTGCACCTTTTGGTGAACCAATGTGTCCGTTTGAAGAGTCGCAAGTCTCCCTATAAATAGGGATATCATTCCAGCGTTTTGATCATCAAATACATAGAAAATACTCTCCAAATCCATCATGAAGCTATATTAGATTCGATAGATTCAAGTTTTTCTTGAATTGATTGTTGTATTCTCAAAACAGACGTTGTACAGATGAAATTCTGTTTTAGGACACTACGATTTGCAGGCCTCAATCGCGTTTATTGTAATCTTCGATATTCTTGTAATATTAATCCTAACAATCTAAAACATAATTTTCAAGATAGATCAAACCATACTAAAATCTCATGTTGAAAAACCTGAAAAGTTTAAAGGGTCTGATTTTCGTCGTTGGCAACAAAAGATGTTTTACTTGACACCATTTCATGTGTCATATGTTCTCACGGATTCTGAACCAATTGATCCGTATAGGCATAAATGGCAGACTATGAAAGTGTCGCCTCACAATGGAATCATAATGAATATAATTGCAGGAATTATATTCTAAATGCTTTGGATGATTATCTGTATGATATTTATTTAACCTTTGCAACTGCAGGGGAGATTTAGGAATCATGGGATAAGAAATACAAGACTCAAGTTGCATGTTCTAAGAAATTTGTTGTTGGAAAACTCCTAAATATCAAGATGAATGATGCAAAGCCTGTTGTGAAACAAGTGGAAGAACTCAAAATCATTGTCCATGAAATAGAAGTAGAAGGCATGGGTATAAACTCTAACTTTCTTGTTGGTTCTGTTATTGAAAAATTGCCCCAATCCTGGAAAAATTTTAAGTTATATCTTAAACATTTAACTGATAATATGAGTTTTGAGCAACTTGTTTTTAAAATTCGTGGTGAGGAAGATAACAGGATGAATGAAAAGGCTGATGAAAATTCAATAGAACCAAATGCAAACATGGTTGGAGAAAGCTCTTTCAAATCCAAGTCCAACTACAAAAAAAGGCAAAAATAGTGGTGGTTCTAGACAGAAACATTCTAAGGATGGAAAGAAGAATTACACCCACCAAAATAGATACAACTTCAAGAAAGTCTATCATTGAGGTCTGTGAGAAACCTGGGCACAAAGCTAAGGATTATCGCCACAAGAAGGAGCATGGAGGCGGAAATACTGGAGGAAATTCCAATCAAGCAAACCATGTGGAATCTCCAAAAGAGTTGGCTGGATTTATTGAATCCTTCTTAACTACTAATGTTGTTAATTGGTGGTTTTATACAAGTGCCATAAAGCACATCTCAAGAATGATGTTTGTATCTTACCAAAAGGTGAATGAACCAGAACCAATGTTCATTGGGAACAAAACCGCTTCAAAGATTAAAGGAAAATGGAAAGTCATACTAAATCTGACTTTTGGAAAGGATCTTGTACTCTCAAACGTGTTGCATGTGCCAAACATCACCAAAAATCTGATTTGTGGCCCTATTCTTAGTAATAAGGGATTTAAACTTGTATTTGAATCAGTCAAATTTGTAATCACTAAAGGTGGTGTGTATGTTGGAAAGGGTTACCTCGATGAGGGACTCTTCAAACTAACTATTGTAATTGATGACAATGTTATTAACAATAATAACGCGGGCACTAGCACCACTTCAGTGTACATGATTGATTCTTCTTTCTTACGGCATTCAAGATTAGGCCATGTTAATTTTCGTTCCTTGCACAGAATGATAAACTTAGGCATGTTGCCTAAATGTTCTAAGGATAAAATATCCAAGTGTGAAATTTGTGTGGAATCTAAATTCACAAGTCATTCACATAAATCTGTAGAAAAATCAAATGAAATACTTGGTTTAATACATACCGATTTATGTGATTTCAAAGCAACTCCATCAAGAGGAGAAAAGAATTATTATATTACTTTCATTGATGATTGCAGTAAATTTTGTTATGTGTACTTAATAAATACCAAAGATGAAGCTTTGAATATGTTTAAAACATATAAAGCAGAAGTTGAAAATCAACTAGACAAAAAGATCAAAAATTCTAAGGTCTGATAGAGGGGGAGAATATGAATCCAATGACTTCTCTGAATTTTGTTCTACTTCTGGTATTGTACATCAAACAACAGCCCCATACACACCACAACAAGATGGAGTGGCTGAACGTAAGAATAAAACATTGAAGAACATGATCAATTCAATGTTAATTACTTAAGGGGCTCCTCATAGTCTTTAGGATGAAGCATGTCTTGCTGCAAATACAATATTAAATAGAATTCCTCATAAGAAGAGTGACAAATCTCTATATCAGTTATGGAAAGGAAAGCAACCTTCTTATAAAAGGATGAAAGTGTGGGGTTGTTTGGCAAAGGTTCAAATACCTTTACCAAAGAGAACCAAACTTGGAATAAAAACTGTTAATTGTGTTTATCTTGGTTCAACAAAGAATAGTGCTGCTTATAGGTACTTGGTTTACAAATTCAGTGTAGGGGACATAAGCAACAACACAATTATAGAATCTGCTGAAGCATAATTCTTTGAAAATACCTTTCCTTATAAAGATAAAGATAAACAAATCTCAAATCCAAGGAAAAGAGTATTAGATGATCAGTTATCTCAAGATCAAAGGGACAATGCTTCTGAGTTTCTACAAGAGAATGTTGAACCAAAAAGAATTAAGCATGCAAAAGTCAAGAAAGACTTTGGACCTGATATATATATTGTTAATGAAGTACCACAAACATATAAGGGTGTTATGGAATCATCAGAATCACCTTATTGGAAAGAGGCTATTCAGAGTGAAATAGACTCAATTGTACATAACAATACATGAAAATTGGTTGATCTACCTTCCGGACATAAACCAATAGGCCATAAGTGGATCTTCAAAATGAAACTAAGACCTGATGGTACCATAGAGAAGTATAAGGCTCGTTTAGCAGCTAAAGGATACCGTCAAAAACAAGGTCAAGATTTCTTTGATACATATTCACTAGTTACAAGGATAACCTCTATAAGAACATTCATTGCTATAGCAACAATTCACAACCTGATTATACATCAAATGGATGTGAAGACTGCATTTTTAAATGGCTAATTAGATGAAGAAATATATATGCACCAACCTAAGGTGTTTGTTGTCAAATGTCAAGAGCATAAGGTTTGTAAATTGGTTAAATCACTTTACGGCCTTAAACAAGCTCCAAAACAATGGCATGGAAAGTTTGATAACACTCTCTTATCAAACGGATTTCAAATAAACGAATGTGATAAATATGTTTATGTTAAACAATACAAAAATGCATTTGTCATCATTTGTTTATACGTGGATGATATGTTGATTATGGGAACAAATATGGATGTCATTAACCAAATCAAGAAAATGCTTCGTTCTTTATTTCATATGAAAGACATGGGAGAAGCTGATGTCATTCTTGGTATTAGAATTCAAAAGAATTTTAATGGATACATCCTTACCCAATCTCATTACATTGAGAATACCCTTAAGAAATTTAGGCATTATGATGATAAACCAGTTGTAACTCCTTTGATCCTAAGGTTCAACTAAAAAAGAACAAAGGACAAAGTGTATCTAAGTTACAATATACACAAGTTCTAAGAAGCTTAATGTATATAATGAATTGTACACGACCAAATTTGGCATATAGTGTAAGTCGACTTAGTTGATACTCACACAACCCTGGTAGAGATCATTGGGATGCACTAGTTAGGGTACTTCAATATCTTAAGCATACAATGGCTTATGGGTTACATTACACTAAATATCCTCCTATGTTAGAAGGATTTTGTGATGCCAATTGGATTTCCAACCATAATGAAGGCAAGTCCACAAGTGACTATGTATTTATACTTTGAGGGGTTGTTGTATCATGAAAATCATCTAAACAAACTATGAATACCAGGTCAACTATGGAAGCAAAATCTATAGCTTTAAACAAAGCCGTTGAAGAAGTTGAATGGTTTAGAAGCTTTCTAGACGGTATTCCTTTATGTCCAAAACATGTGACAGTTATGCGTAGACATTGTGATAGTATGGCTGCTCTTACTAGAGCAAAGAATCATATCTATAACGGCAAGTCAAGACATATAAGACATTTGGAGTGGAAGGGTTTAGCTATTTATTATTCTACGAATACCCCTTGGTTTGGTTGCCTAAGCCCCAAGACTCGGACGAAATGACAAACTCTACAAAACTCTACATCAATCTCTTTTTTTTCTTTGTCTATTATTTTTTTAATTTTGATAACAATAATACCTCACTGGGGTTTATAAACACGTACCCCTACACTTGAGGCTTTTACATGCTCGTAATATTATTAATCTACTATTGACCCGATTTGAGGTGGAATCAAATTATACATAGAGAGCATTTGACAATCATATGAGGGTTATTGATTTAACTTTTCTTCCATATTCTTCCGCGAAATAAAAATATACCTGATCCCAATCGTCCAAATCGGTGTTTACAAGGATAAGGGATCTTAGCAACCCGTTGTTTGGGTACCTCAATAATTAAATTGGTGTTTTTTTTTTGTTTTTCTTAAAACACAATAATGTACAAAAGGTGAGTACATATAAGGTAGGCTAAGGCTTTTTGGGTGTAACGATTGGTTCAAGGGTGACAATGCTCTTCATTAATAGTCTGGATTAACCAGAAAATTACGAGAACCGTGAAAAGGATAGGCTCAGAGGGTTGTACTAGGGCATCCTGCACTAAAAGTGAGTGCATGGCTATATGATCGGTGTGACCATCATAACAATTACAGGTTTAAAACATGGGTTATTCCTAATGCCTCTTATCAAGCAAATCCTAATACTTACTATGCGGTCTCAGGATGCATCACTAAAACAAGTTCTAGAAATTAATATACTACCGGTACACTCATATGAATTTTACTAACACCAGGCATTCCAGAAAAGGTGGCGAAGACCACATGTACACATCCGTAACGACAGAATAGACACGTGTGACTGCTCACTTCTTAACTCGAACCGAGTAAAGATAAAATCATCTTGGATTACCGGCAATAGGTACCCGAATTCCTAAAAATCTATGGGTGAACCTCATATTTTTAGGGTGGAATTTTAAGGATTATTGTTTGTAGTCATATAAATTCCTATCTATGGGACGCTAATAATACTCGGTTTTCGTTGGTATGTGTCATAAAAAATTAAATTTTGGTAAAAATCACTCTTTTAAGCTATGTTTTGATATATTACCCATCTTTTTAAGAACAAAGCAAATGACAAATGAAGAAATAGTTTCTAAGGATTATTTTCCCCCTACACTTATTTTGAACATTGTCTCCAATGTTCTCTGGAAGTACCCGTTAAAACAAATAAAGGGAAAAGAAAACACGTAAAAGAAACTAGTACTCCCTTGGTTTACTCAATAATGGAGAAGAAAGATGTGATAACTGGTTAGATCGTCCTACGAGAATCATCTAATAAAACTTCCTAAGAACTTCCAAGCTTCTTCTCATCAAATATAACATGTAATCAAAGACAGAGAAAACTATACCAAGCATAAAATGTGGGATTTACCAATATACAATATGAATTTAGGGTTCGACTCGATAGATAGGATGAAAGAATTGTTAATCTAATTAGGTTTTGCAGGTTTATACAGAATGATACATATATTAAATGTTGCGCGAGTTTTATTTTCAAAAATAATTAAAAACTTTTAAGTTTTCTGGACCTGGGCGTTTGACGCCGTCGGGGTTTTTGTGACCCCGTCACAGGTTTCGTGGCGACGGCGTCGCGTGGTTATCGTGATGCCGTCTCCACCGTCTGTGAAAACGAAATTTTTGTTTTTGATGAAAAATTTCATGCACTTGATTCCATAAGTTAATTCCTGTATAAATGGTTGTACAAAACCTGAGATTTAACAATTCAGTCATATGACTCGATACTGACGTGAATTATTCTAAACAATTCATTAAACATGTTTGAATATGGCTCAAAAGCCGGATAAATTCCCTTACACTTATTATTGCAAAATACCTTTGATTGAAATTAAGACAAGGTTAAAGACAAACAAAGCATGATTACAAGATAGTTCAGACATAATAAAACAAACGGTAAAGAATTAAAACACACATGACACTCCTAATTACGGGAAAAAGTATATATTAGGTTGAATGAGACGTGTTTGGGTTGCCTCTCCAAGATAGCGCTTTGTTTTTGTTCGAGTCCCAGCCGCGGACTCTACACTATTTAACAAAATTAAAAGGGAGGGTTTCCCCTACACTGAGTTCAAGTGCCGGGTTAGTAACGGTACATACATTGTTTGAGAAGGGTTGGTGGTCACACGCTGGAAAATTGGTTGGTGAATTATATGCTCCAAATGGTGTGTTTCTAGAATTCTACCTCTCTTTACTTTATTTGGCCTATCGAATAAACTAAGTTCTTTTCCTAGAGGAGAAACTTCCTTAGATTCTAATCCTCAATCATCATCAAACATCTCCCATATGAAATATCAAACACCTAGGGATACTCTTTTTCCTAATAAACACGGGGTTTTAACTCCATAATGTCTCTTGGGGTCATTTTTTCTGTGGTTATAAGAACTATAACACCTTTAGGAGGGGGAATTTTTCACGTGAGGTTGACGGCGATATTGTTGGAGTTGTTAAAATAATCTAACTACCTTCATCCTAGAAACTATGTCCTGGGGAGATGTGGTTTGATGGGTGGTTCGGGGCCTATTACGTCTCCTAGACTTACATCTAAGGATGGACTATTGAGTAAACGGTTGAGGCTCCCGGTCTCCATCAAAACTAAAAACTTCCATATAGTACCTAAGAGGAGTTGATGTGACCAATTCGAAGCCTACTTCCTCTAGTTATATTTTGTTCAAAGGTTTTACCTCTATCGGGGTCCCTAAAGTCGTTCTACTTCTTACGGGCAATTCTCAAAGTCACGGGCGGGTGGTATTCCTCAAATGATGGTGAGGACTTGTGGAGGTACTTTGTGGGCCCAGATTTTCCACCTTATCCCATGTTATACCTCTATGCATCTCAACCCAAACATCCTCATTTCCAAACAATCTTTTTGCTTGAGTCTTCAAATTTGCTACTTCTTGTTCAGAAATAATGTTTGGTGGGTTATCCCATTCTTTTTGGCCTTGGGCGAAATTTTCTATGGCTTCCCATACTTCTTCACCACTTAATTCCCTAGGTTCCATCTGCTGCAAAGTCAAGGTCATTCGTAGTATAGTCGCTCGTCTAATGATCCTAAAGAATTGAGTAAGGGACCATAAATCGAGGCCATAATGAGGGGCTCTTTTGATTAAGTTTTTGAAACGAGTCCACGCATCGTAGATAGGTTCATCTTGATGTTGTTGGAACACCAAGGTATATCTTTAGAATGGGAAGGTTGTGTTTTGTGGGGAGTATTACTGAAAAGGGTTGTGGTGGTGGTCTATCATTACATTGATAATGAGTGAACGAAAGCGGTGATTGTACAAAACAAAGGGCACAAAGAAAAGATAGACTACAAGAAAGATAATATGCTGAAATAAAGTCTCACTTGAAAGGATTCAATCGAGTAGAACTAAGATAAACTATGACCAAAACCAAACTATTCCCCAGGCGGCGGCGCCAAAAACTTGATGTGCGGTCGTCGTAGGACTTCTACACGAGAAGTTTTACAACTCCCTAGACAGTGCACCTAATCGTTGTAATGTAGTATGGGCAAGACTCGGGGTTCGTTTATTGTTCACTCGACGGCATAGGTTGGGAAGGCTGTTTACGTCTACAACAGAATTCTAAGGGTTGAAGGGAGCTTTTTTGAATTTTTGTATTTTTATGAAAGCTAGCGGTAAACTCCAATATGATTGAAGGAGTGTTTGGTTTTAGATATTTAAATTTAAATAAATTAATAATCTCATACTAAATGGTGGATATACAATAAGATAAAAGATTGTGTCTATTTAATCATGTATTACTCCCTAGATTGCTTCTCCTAATGTTGTTGCCTTGTCACACTTGTGATGATCTGTGTAACTATTTCCTAAAGCATGAACGAATTACACGAACCCGCCGTCTACTTAGTATGTCGCTAGCGACACGAATGCAAGGTAGTATGAGACTATTACACGACCCCTAGGCGTTTACTATGTGCATGTAAATACATTAAAAGTGGTATCAACATATCTAGGGGCATGGTAGTGTTAGACTTGTTAACCGATGGTATTTCCTTTTACAAATCACGTTTCCCTAGACATATCAACAGCGATACAGACAAAAGTTGGTTTTCTAAGACCTAACGTGCACATCCATCACAAGAGGCATCATCACCAAGATCTACATTTTAGGTTTCATACAATCATAAATAAACACAATGATAGGTTTAGCCGAGCATGTTAAGAATAAAGCAAAAACAATAAATCAAACTAAATAGACATCATGATGATTAAGTAAACCTTACTTGATTAAAACATGAATTGGAAGAGTTATAATAGGGTTTTTAGGCCCTAAAATCGTCTCCCACGGCTCAAAACCCTCTTTTTATTATAAAGTTACACACTCAAAACCCTAAATTCGGGTTTGTATATATAAGAAAATTGACGCGACGGATTGGTTAGTTTGTCGCGTTTTTAGCCGTGGACAGTCGTCCTAAAATGAATCTTTTAGAATCATCGCGTGTTTGTTAAGTCGGTGAGGGCCCGAGGTTCATTTTGTCGTCAGTATGTGGACGCCGGCGAACGTGTATGAGATGCGACGCCGTTCCAGGCTCTCGTGAGCTACAAATCTGCAAGCAGTTTGGTGGTTGGTTCGTAATCTCGTCTGTTTCTTATCCAAAAAGTCCAGTCACGTGTAATCACTCTCCACAATGGAAATACTGGAAAATGAACGGATTTATGTACTATTTTGGGCATAAACACACGATATTGGGGGTTAAATGAGCCCGAAAAAGTGTATAAATTGACACCTCATCACAAAGGTTCAAATACCTTTACCAAAGAGAACCAAACTTGGACCAAAAACTATTGATTATGTTTATCTTAGTCCAACAAAGAATAGTGTTGCTTATAGGTTCTTGGTTTACAAATCCTATGTAGAGGACATAAGCGACAATACAATTATAGAACCTGCTGTGAAGCAGAATTATTGAAGAATACTTTCCTTATAAGGATAAAGAGAACCCCAAATCTCAAATCCACGGATAAGAGTTAATAGATCATAAATCAGTTGTCTCAAGATAAAAGAACAACAATTCTGAGGTTCTAAAGAAAATATTGAACCAAGAAGAATACGGGTGCAAAAGTCATTAAAAGACTTTGGTAACTGTTTATATGACGTATGTGTTATACAGAACACAAACATATAAGGCTACTATGGAATCATCAGAAGCACCTTATTGGAAAGAGGCTATTCAGAGTGAAATAGACTCAATTGTGCATAAAAAACACTTCGGAAATTGGTTGTTATGCTTCGGACATAAAACCAATAGGCATAAGTGGATCTTTAAAAAAAACTAAGACCTGATGGTACCATAGAGAAGTATAAGGCGTGTTTAGTAGCTAAAGGATATCGTCAAAATGAAGGTCAAGATTTCTTTGATACTTATTCACCAGTTACAAGGATAACCTCTATAAGAACACTAATTGCTCTAGCAACAATCCATAACCTGATTATACATTAGATAGATGTAAAGACTGCGTTCTTAAATGGTGAATTAGATGAAGAAATCTATATGCAACAACCCGAGGGGTTTGTTGTCAATGTACTAGAGCATATCCAAGATTTGTAAATGGTTAATTCTTTACGATCTTAAACAAGCTCCTAAAGCAAATGGCATGAAAAGTTTGTTAATCCTCTCTTATTCAAACGCCTGTCACATAACACGAATGTGATAAATGTGTTTATATTAAACAATACAAAAATGATTTGTCATTATTTGTGTATTACGTAGATGATATGCTGATTATGGGAACAAATATATGGATATCATGTCATTAACCAACCAAGAAAAATGCTTATTCTTCATTTGTTGTGAAAGTCATGGGAGAAGCTGATGTCATTCTTGGTAATAGAATTCAAAACAATCCAATGGATACTTCCTTTACCCAATTCATTAATTGAGAATCACCCTTAATAGAAATTTGGGCACATATGTTGATAGGCAGTTTGTAACTCCATTTGTCTAATGTCCAACTAAAGATGAAAAAGGCAAAGTGTATCACAGTTACAATATACACAAGTCTTTAGGAAGTTGTGTATATAATGAATTGTACTAACGGCCAGATTTGGCCATATAGTGTAAGTCGCTCAGACGGTACTCACATTATCCCTGGTTAGAGATCATTGAGATCACTAGTTTAGAGTCCTTCACTTCTTAAGCATATAATGGCTTATGGGTTACATTACACTAAATATCCTCCAGTGTTAGAAGGATATTGTGATGCCAATTGGATTTCCATCTATAATGAAGGCAAGTCCACAAGTGGCTATGTATTTACACTTGGAGGGGTTGTTGTATCATGGACATTATCTAAACAAACTCGTGATTACCAGTTCAACTATGGAAGCAGAAGAATTTAGTAGCTTTAGACAATAGCTGCTAAGAGCTGAATGGCTTAGAGCTTTCTAGAGGTTTCCTTTATGGCCAAACCTGATGACTTGCTTAGTCTATTTGTGTGTTTACATTATGATAGTATGGATACGCTTACATAGAGCAAAAAACTCATATCTATACGGCAAGTCAAGACATATAAGACGTCGTCACAATACGATAAAAGACTTGTTAATAAATGGAATCATTTCCATCGACTACGTAAAGTCAAAGGAAAATATAGCTGATCCTTTGGCAAAAGGCCTTTGTAGAGAATAAGTCATATTTACATCGAAGGGTATGGGCTTAAAGCCAACACAATGAGTGACTATGCGGCGGAAACCTAACCTAGAAAAATTGGAGATCCCATGGTCTAGGTTTAATAGGAAAACTAGTTGAGTAAAGCTCAAAAAGTACTAAGACACAAGTATGCCATTCCTAAGATGAATTTTTATGTGTTTATCCTTTTATGATTAAGGGCTGAACTTTAAATCTTAATAATGCTAATGGCTTTTACAGCGAAATACTATATATTCTTGATTGACATTACATATACGAGATTGATGTGTGATCGCATCTTTGGGAACTAGACAGCTAAGTTCTCTAAAATTCTCATGAATATGGATATGTTCACGACCGAAATGAACACAACGGTAAGAAATTGTTATTACAAAAATATGATATGTGTGATACTCATTGTCTCGATTTACTATACAACGTGGTTAGTTCAAGAGTAATGTTCACTACCCACAAAGTAAATCTGATAAGTACTCACTAGGATAGGTTCAAGTCTAAAAGACACCTAATCTACTACATGATATTACATTTGATGGAAATAGAATAATAAGTAACTTTAAATTATCTTATTTTCTATTCAAATGTGAGGTATTATTTTTGTTTGAATAAAAAATGTGAGGTATTGTTGGAACATGTAAAGTGTTAATAAATATTAGCAATAGTTATTATGTCACAAAGCCGTTGCTAATGAACCATCGCGACTGTTTCTGTTCGTGTTAGTTAGCGACGTTTTTTCTGTCGCTAAGTCGTCGCTAATTGCACCTTTTGGTGAACCAATGTGACCGTTTGAAGAGTCATGATTCTCCCTATAAATAGGGACATCATTCCAGCGATTTGATCATCAAATACACAAAAAATACTCTCCAAATCCATCATGAAGCTATATTAGATTCGATAGATTCAAGTTTTTCTTAGATTGATTGTTGTATCATCAAAACATACGTTGTATAGACGAAATTCTGTTTTAGGACACTGAGATTTGCAGGCCTCAATCACGATTATTGTAATCTTTGATATTGTTGTAATATTCTTCCTAACAATTTTTGTCTATAACAACTGAATTTGGTAATTGGCTACTTAGCCTTCCCTTAATGCATTTATTAATGCATTTATCACTGCTGTTTTAATATTACTTAAGAACAAGAGTATCGTGTTTGTTTAGTTCGTTTAACGAATGACTTAACCTAGTATGATGACAACATTGTTGCTTATCACCCCCAACAACCTCGAAGTCTAGAAGTGGAAACCTCAACCTATCAAGAACATCAACACCCTACAAAGAACCTTTAGTCGACAATAAGTAAACACACACGACACATAATCTTGTTCTCAAACGACTATTTATTAAAAACAAGGAAAATAATACGTTACATTAGCCCTCACTCCCTCATATCTTTTTATGGAGTACGAGAGGGGAGAAAACTAAGGAGGAATTTGTTATCCAGTTATAGAATTAAAGAATCAAAAGAATGCTATTAAAATTAGTTTGGTAATTAACATGAAATGGATATAAATGTGGGCCCATAGATTCTAAACAGTAAAATTTTCCATTCCATATGAATTGGCCGGGATTAGCTTGTATTCAGTTAAAAGTGGGCCTTGTATTCCAAATCTTGATTCACGGCCACATATCTTTTCTACCAGGTGAGCTTTGTTTAATTATTTAATATTAAAATAAAAATATACTTTAATAATCTTTTATATTATTTACCAAATAATAATATATAATACATTTTCTCTCTCTAAATCCAAATTCAAATTCAAATCTAAATCCGAATCCGAATCCAAATTCAAATCTTATACCCATATACAAACCAAACGGACCCTAAACCTTGTCTAACAAGGAATCGGCTAACAAAGGAAGAAAAGAAACAATGAGATAGTTGGTAATGCATGGACACCGACCACTCTTCCTAATACGACTAGACATATAGCTAAATTTACATCAAACCCTCTAACCTATTGACTAAAGTGTTGGGATTTAACAATCTAGGTAATCAATTAGCTATGAGTATGCAGCGGAATGGATCTAGTTTTAGCATATAGATTAACACATAAATAAATTAAACAAGTAATTTACTGACCTTTTGTTTAAAGATAAAAATCAATAAACTTACACCGGATCTTGATCTTGAAACGAGTGATTAAATTACCACCTCTACAGTTGCTCGCACAAACACGTCAACCAAGTATGAGTCGATTCCTAGTCAACCTTCACGAACCAAACACCTTGTGCTGTATAATCGAACCAAACGCACCACTTGAGCTTGAACCGATTGAAAACCAAGTAAAACCCTAATTCGGTTAGGGTTTAACCGAAAATCAATAAACCGTATAAACCCTAATTCGGTCAGGGTTTTAAACCGAACCGAAAATCCTAGAACCGAATAACAAGAAACCCTAGTTAGGGTTTATAGCTTCAATCGAACTAGGAAACCACCAACGAGCACCACGTGAGAATCTTGAACCGTCAAACAAGTGAAACAAGAAAACCGAAAACCCCTTGGAGGGGATTACCGATTTCAGTGGAGGAGAAAAACCGAATATCCCTAAATTGAGAATTTAAGGTTTCGGTTAGGATTTTAGGGAAAAGAGATGAGCACCGAAACAATTAGGGTTTAGGGATTTGTAAATGTTGTGAATGAATCAAGAATGAGGTGTAGGGAGGGGGTTTATATAGGCTCCCAACCCCAATTCTTGTAGATTAAGAAAACTATTTTTCCTTTTCTTCTCTCTTTCTCTCTAAACGAACCAAACACCCCTTTCTAGAACCTTTGAGGGTTCGGCCAAACAAGGGGCTCCCACGGGTTCGGGTTTTGTTCGTTTTAGTCCCTTGGTTTATTATTTAAATATTCGTTATACTTAGTTAAACAATTAACGGTAAATAACGACTATTTAAATATTATCGTGAAGTAAAACATACTCTATGTGTTTAACGCGTGTGCCCTCAATAAGCTCACGTATTTCTAACGTATAACTTGCGGAACCGACTAACATATTCCAACATAAAATGCATACCATATCTAACAAACATGATCACTAAGATCATTTTTAAGGAACAAACATAAACACAAGAATATGATTTAAGCATTCAAGTCTTATCAATTATGCGGGTAAATATAAATGAATGAATATGAAGTCTCAATTCGTGTTTGCTTGTATTCATTTACCACTGATGACCGGTTCAGCATACAAGTAATTTTGGGGCCTGACATATGAATCAAGCTTTTGTTGTTTTTATTTCTCGACGACGACTCTAAATAAAAATACCATCATTGACGAACCAAAAGGTGTACAAACAAAGTTGGACTTTTAGTAGAGGTCTTTGGCATCTATCGTTCGAGCAAACACCTGATCATTCTCAATGATATATTAGCCATTCCTCCTTCAATTAAATTTTCAGTAGATGTAGTGTAGCAATCCTTGCATTGTTATTTACTTTTATTCACTGCTTGTCCCTTGGGTTGCTTTAATAAAATCTTCCCAAAAAAGATAACCTTGAGGCAAATTCACTAACGCTGCGTTCTCAAGTTTAGGACGGTAGAAAGAGAAAAGAATGGGAGGGGCAGAGAAAAAAAAGAAAGGATATCATACAATCTTGTTTGCGTTCTCGAGTCGGACAAAACGGAAAGGAAATGCAAGAAAAGTGTGTATGATCCATGTTCTTAAGTTGGAAGGAAAGTAATGTAAATATGACAATTTACAACAATGCCCCTCTTGTATATTAGCCTTTGTAGTTGGTGGGGGTAATATAGTCTTTCTAACCAAAATATAAGATGTATCATTTCCTTTCCTAGACAATCTTCTAAAAAATGGGAGGATAACTTTGGTCCAAAATTTCTCTCCTCTTTCCTATGTAAACCCTTTCTTTTCCTTTTTATAAAAACTTGAGAACACAAGATTATGTATATTTCTTAGCATTTCATTTCTTTTCTCCTCAAAAACAAACTCGAGAACGCAGCGTAAGAGCACTAGGTACAGTGGTGTCATGGCTCAAGCCATAGCACCAAAAAGTGCTGCCACATCAGCAAAAGTACTATGGCATCAAAATTGCTATGGCACCACATTCAGGTGCCTCCCACGTTGGCTCAAGCCATAGCTTACTTTTTTATTTTTTTACAAAAAAATTAACAAATACACTTAACTTAAATAAACTTCATTAAATAAATTTCATTAAACTTTAAAAAATACATTACAAATAAAAAAAATTACATAATAATAAAAATACATAGAATTCAGTTATTGCGGTTTCACAAATGATCCATGAGGTCGTGGCGAAGCTCGTTGTGCACTTTACTATCTCGAAGTTCTTTGGTTTTCCTAACATGTATATCACATCGTTAGATCCATGTTCGTTGAATGTTCGGTTCTGGGTTAACGAACATATCTTTAAAATTCGATAATTCGAATTTTTTCGATTGCAATATCATGTTGTGTAACATTATGCAACAATACATGATTTTTTTTCAACGTGTTTATTAGTAAAGCACGTGCGGGTTGTCGTATAACTCCCCAACGACCTTGTAGAACTCCAAATGCTCGTTCAATATCTTTTCTTGCACTTTCTTGAACTCTTTTGAACCTCGAGGTTTTTTCATCCCTTGCAATAGAAAATGTCTTGACAAACGAAGACCATGTTGGATAAATACCATCAGCAAAATAGTAACCTTTCTTGTATGTTCTTCCGTTCACTACAAATGGAGCTTCCGGAGCCGTATCAGAAAGAACATCATCAAATAAAGGAGGAGAACCATATAACACATTAAGGTCATTATTTGCCCCCCGGAACCCCAAAATATGCATGCCAAATCCATAATTTTTGATCCGCGACTCCTTCTAACATAAGAGTGGGGTATTTATGATCCTTTCTTTTAAATTGCCCATGTAAAGCTTTTGGGCAATTTTTCCAGTCCCATTGCATACAATCAATACTCCCGGGCATTCCCGAGAGTCTATGTTTTTCTTCGTGCAAGCATATGTTTTTTCAATATCCTCTAAAGAGGGCCTTCTTAAATACTCTTCTACATATAAAATATATATGCATTTTGTAAACTTGTCTAAACATTCGCGTGAACAACGCTCAGCAATTTGCAAATACTCGTCAAATGCATCGGATGCTGTACCGTATGCCAATTGACGAATGACGGATGTGCATTTTAAAATAGGACCGATACTGGCACGACCGGTAGCATCGTAACCTTTTCTAAAAAAACGAAAATACTCGGGAAGAGGCTGAGCATCATAACTAGTAATATCATTGACTATTTGAGCAAAAAGTGTAGAACTCATATGATACATTCGTCTAAAGTTTTCTTCCGGATATTTAGGAGGAGTCTCATCGTCGCCAAAATAGTCATCGAGTAGGCGTTGTTCCGCCTCCTCCCGCTCACGTGGAATGTATGCACGCATCCTCTTAATACCCGATCCCGAACCCGAACCCCCGGCTTCTTGATTACTCATAGCTAGAAATTGTTCATAAGCTTCATAACCTCGCATATATCTCTCCGCATCGTCTTGAAAATAAATATCGTATTTATCAACTATGGTTTTTTTTTAGAGTTGGGATCCATAGTGAATTTTTTTGAATGAAAAAAATAAATTCTTGAAGTAGAAGTGATATTGAAAGTGTGTAAAATTTGGTATAATAAGAAGGTATTTATAGGATTTTTAAGGGGTAAAATTTTGAAAAAGTAGGTAATAAATACAAAAAAAAGGCTAGAAACATCCTCAACGTCTATATTTTTCAAAAAAAAAAAAAAATGAAAATGCCTACCGCGCTGGCGGGTAGCCACAGCGCGAAAGCCTATGGCGCCAACAGCGGTGTGGTTGGCGTTGAGATTTTTTGGACTGTTACCATGGCGCGAAGCCATGGCTCAGCCGTACCCCTTCCTCTAAAACTTTACTAGGAAAATTAAACAACAAAACTCTTTACTATCGCAGGCTTGTCAAGTATCATGAAAGTTATTGAATAAGTATGTGGCTGCTTTCCCAGGCCACGGAATACCTTCTGTTCGGATCCCCAAAGCTGGTTGTTATGGTCCTGCTTATTAAGTTCCTTTCTCTGATATCATAATCTGGTAACCTTCTTTCCTTATTCGTTTTAAGTGCGTAGCTCTATGATTTTGGATTTGAGACCTTTAAGAAACTATGGAAACATATATATAGTTCGCTATAATTAGGCTTAGTTCTATACTTACTCGATCTGAATGTATCTTCATATACAATTAGGTCATATTCTCTTTTAATTTAGCAACTGTAACAAATATTAAATTGTAACTTCAAATTCCATTAATGATTTGGTAATTTAGTGTCCGGCTGACCTGTTTAGCGGTCAAATTGCTGATGCGTCATTGTTTTCCTGGCGTGGCGACAAAAGAAATTATAAAATAGCACACCAAAAAGTATTGATATCCAAAGTGCGAGTAAAATGATTGTATCTTTATCCGCATCACTGCTATGACCTTCTTAGCGTATAAATTACCAAATTGGAACACTGAGATAAGTAGATTATTATTTGATGACTTTTTTTACGGTAGAGGTATGATCTTACATTCTACCTCCTTACGATTTGTACCACGTTCATGTGGGAGTGGGTACTGTTGTTGTTGTTGTTCAATTTCACACTTTGATTTTTTAAGCATGCAAACATAAATCCTGAATATTAAATGCTAATAATAACAATAATAATAAATAAAATTCTTAAGGTGTAATGGAAACATTTATTCTGAGTTTAGTACTTTTATTCAATGCAGTGGCTAAGGTCTATCGACAGCCAAGCTGGAGTATAACATGCAGAGATAACATTTAATGAGAAATTAAAACCACCGGCTAAAAACTAGTCCGAATAAAACTCAATCCTTGCCCTGATTAGACAATGGGACTGGATCAATCCGAGCCACAGGAATACACACCAAAGGGTTAGCTCTAGGAAGGTTTAAACCAAGTCCCTCGTCCATATCGACGCTAGTAAGGTTGCCATTGGTCCCAGCCTTCCACTCAAAGCACTGAATCATAGCACCAAAAGTTGCATGGATCATTTGCAGCCCTAAAGATGTCCCTGGACACATCCTCCTCCCACTCCCAAATGGTAACAAGCCGTAATGTTGTCCTCTTACATCAATCTGTTTCTCTTCAAATCTCTCAGGCCTGAATTCTAGTGGGTTTTCCCATGTGTTTGGGTCTCTGCCGAGAGCCCACACATTGATAAAAATAGTAGTGTTAGCTGGAATATGGAAACCTGCTGCTATGCGGTCTTCTGTTGATTTTCTAGGAATCATTGGAACAGGTGGATGGAGACGTAGTGTTTCCTTGATAATTGCTTGAAGGTAGGGAAGGTTTGGTACGTCCGATTCTTGTAAAAGTCTTTTTTTGCCGACAACTTGATCGATTTCTTCTTTTGCCTTTTTCATAATGTTTGGATGATTGATGAGTTCTGCTAAAGCCCATTCTGTAGTGATTGCAACATTGTCTGTTCCTGCAACAAATATATTCTGAAATTGGAAGATAGATGAGTTAGTGAATGTGAGCATATTCAAAAAGCAAAAGGCACGTAGGTAAAAACTGTACTGGCAGCTGTATAGTTACCAGAATGAAGGCTTTGATGTTCTCCCTAGTTAAATCTATATCCATGTTTTCAGCTTCTGTGATGTCCAGCAAAATGCTGAGCAAATCTTTCCCTTGTGATCCTCTCCTTTGCTTTCTTTCATCTTCGTGCTCTTTGATGATCCTCTCTACAAGTGCATCAAATCTTCTGTGAATATCCTTCACCCTTTTCCGAAATCCCTGCAAGTCTAGATTCTTAAATAACCATATGTTATCTGAAAGGTTGAAGCTACCCATAGTCTCAGTTATCTCGAATATCAGTTTCTTTATATCCCCTGCCTCTCCTTCCTCTTCTGAACATCTTTTTCCCAACAGTACTCTTGATATCAAATTATTGGTCACTTTAACGAGCTCCGCATTAAGATCCAATGCTTTCCCAACGTTGGAGTTTTGAGATAAAAATTTAACAAAACGATTAATCTCGTCTTGCCTGACTGGAAGGAGCAAGTCTATAGTTGTACCATTTAGTAGCTGTGACATGACTATCTTTTTCATGAATTTCCAATAAGACCCGTACTGAGCGAAAGCAAAATCTTTGGACCCATAAGTCATTTGCGAAGTTGCTGAGTTATAAGGTCGATCTAGAAAGGAATTTTCGTAAGTTTTAAGGAACTCTTTGGCTGCATCTGGTGAACCGACTACAACACATGGTACAGATCCCATTAAGAGGCGAAAAACTGGTCCATATCGGAAAGAAAGCCTGTGAAAAGCTTGATGAGGGATCGGAGCAAAGAGATGGAGATGTCCAATGATGGGAATAGCAAAGGGGCTTGGTGGAAGATGAGGTTTAGAACGAGTAGATTTCAAGAATGCTCGGATGAATAATGTGGAGATCAGCAATATTAGAATGATTAAGAGATAGGATTGAACATCAGCCATGGTTTGGTGAAGTATTGAAATGTTGATGCTCTAAAATAAGCATGAATGTTTTGGAATTTATAACAAGTGAACATCAACTTTCAAGTACTAATGTTCATGCAGGCTAGCTTTAGCCTCGCCAAAGAGTTGCAATAATTGCATGTTTTTTTATTGGTCAAAGAAAACATCAAATCGGATTTGGTTTCTGTATGAAGCAGTCTTTCTTAGAAGCAAATGTATAGACATTTCTGTTAATTAAAAATATTAATCCCTGCGATGCACTTTACTTAGGCAAGCCTTTTTTATATTATTCCTTTTGTGAAATTTAAAACCTTTCCTTTTTAAAAGGCAAGCGTATTTATCTAAACTAACAAGTAATATACAAACTCAAACAAATCCTTTATTTTTTGTGGAATTTTTGGGTGGGGGCTTGTTTTGGACGTGATTTTTTTTGAAAAGCTTATTTTTGGTGAAGTATTGAAATGTTGATGCTCTAAAATAAGCATGAATGTTTTGGAATTTATAACAAGTGAACATCAACTTTCTAGTACTAATGTTCATGCAGGCTAGCTTTAGCCACCAATGTTGCAATAATGCATGTTTTTTTTATTGGTCAAACATCAATCTGGTATTGGTTTCTTATGAAGCACAATGTTGACTTTCTGTTAATAAAAATATTTATCCCTGCGATGCACTTGACTAAGGCATCCTTTTTCCTTTTTGTGAATTTTACCTTTCTTTTTAAAAGGCAGTATTTATCTAAACTACATGTAATACACGAAAACAATTCCTTTATTTTGGGGCTTGTTTGGCGTGAGTTTTTTTGAAGCTTTTTTTAGAGCTGTAAGCTTTTTATTACAAAATAGTCTCTTTCAGAATAAATAGCTCTGTTTGGATGCATCAACTTTAAGCTTTTATTTTAAACAAGTAGCTCTTAAATGAAAAGCTGACTGATAAAGCTTTTAAAATTGTTAGGAGCTGTTAAGTCTATAAATTACTGATATACCCTACAATCATAATATAATCTATTTAAATATGTCATCTTAAGTCATTTTATATCTTAGACTTACAGTCAACAGCTAATTTACCAAACACTTTTATTGAAAAAAATATACAGCTTGTAGTTTATGTTAACAGCTTTACATTTTACAGCTTACAGCTTACAGTTTACAGCTTACAACATACAGCTTACAGCTAGTTTTGTCAAACATACCCTTAAAGGGTTTTGCTAAACTCTGCCCATCGGGCAGAGGTTAAAGTGTATTTAATACACACAAACTTTTTTAATTAACCAGAAAATGCATTAAATACTCATTCAAATATAGTAATTTATAAGTTCATTTAATGTGTA
Organism: Tanacetum coccineum; assembly: GCA_026074375.1. Taxonomy (NCBI): domain Eukaryota; kingdom Viridiplantae; phylum Streptophyta; class Magnoliopsida; order Asterales; family Asteraceae; genus Tanacetum; species Tanacetum coccineum. The sequence goes on along the minus strand of BQNB010001650.1, from coordinate 50,219 downwards.
TTCAATGCATTTTCTTTTTAATTAGGAAAGTTCGTGTGTATTAAATACACTTAAACCTCTGCTCGGTGTAATACACGAAAACAATTCCTTTATTTTGGGGCTTGTTTGGCGTGAGTTTTTTTGAAGCTTTTTTTTTAGAGCTGTAAGCTTTTTATTACAAAATAGTCTCTTTCAGAATAAATAGCTCTGTTAGGATTCATCAAACCTTTAATAAGCTTTAATTTAAAACAAGTAGCGCATAAATGAAAAGCTGACTGATAAAGCTTATTAAAATTTGTTTGGAAGCTGATATTCTATAAATAACCGAACAGATGATACCCTACCATCATAATATAATCTATTTAAATATGATGTCATCTAAGTCATTTTATAATCTTTGGGACTTACAGACAATAACAGCTTCTAAATCTTAACCAAACACTTATAATGAAAAAAAATTATACACCATTTTGTAGTTTATGTTAAACAATCTTTACATTTTAACCATCTTACCAAACATACAGCTTACAGCTAGTTATTAGCCAAACATAACCCTTAAAGGTTTTGCTAAACACTGACCCAAAAACGGCAGAGGTTAAAGTGTATTTAATACACACAAACTTTTCTAATTAACCAGAAAATGCATTAAATACTCATTCAAATATAGTAATTTATAAGTTCATTTAATGTGTATTCAATGCATTTTCTTTTTAATTAGGAAAGTTCGTGTGTATTAAATACACTTAAACCTCTAGCCGATGAGCAGAGTTTAGCAAAACCCTTATTTAAATAACAAACACATTTCAAACTTAAATATTAAGCAACATAACCACATAAAAAGATTGTAAAATTAACTTACTTACCAACACTTAACACTTTTAATTAATGCAATTTTTAAAACATTTTTTAATGCAAAATACAATCAATAAGCCAAATAGTGCAAAACAAACAAGGTATCAGAATGAGTTCTAACCTCAAACCGACCAAAATGTTCATGAATTAAAAATCAATACAATTTATCATGTTTATGTTCTTTACTATCTGCTTTTAAAATAATATAGTTTGTCATTGTTTATAAGTTATTATAACCTAAAAATTTGTTTCGCTTCTCATATAGATATTATTGTCCTACGAACAACCGTATTATCAGTCCGCAAAAAATATTGTCCGTGTCGAAAATTTTAATTGAGTGAAATAGGCCACTGGAGCCAACGTACGTGTAACCATGCCTCGTCGTATAATACTAGCTATCGTGTTTTGTCCTATTTGCTTAAACTTAAAAAATCATAAATTTAAGGTAGCGTTTAGTGGTAGAATTTTGTTTTTGTTTTTCCGTTTTGATGTGTGTTTAACAAACTTTAAATTTATAATACTAGAAATATCGATTTTGATTAAAAACACAACACGGGCAAGTATACCCTTTCGTATGCAATATAACTTAGGTAAGTCCAGGTCGTTCAACGGGAATCACAAGTTTTCACAGATTGTAATTATGGTGCTAAGGTCAATTTGATTGTCACTTATCAAACTTACCAACGTGTATAAAATCAAAATAATAACGAAACCAATGAAATACAAAGAACCATGTAAATGATGAAACATGTTTGCTTAGGCATGATCACTAGGATATGCGAATGTTTAGGATAGTGTATATAAGTTTAGAAATCAAGACAACACAAGTTACAAATCATTTCGGCCTTTAAGTGTAACTAGTGATTATATCAATAATAACAACGAATCCTTACGACCTTTGGACGTTATTATAACCAATATATAAAGCGGAATGATAAAACACATATTTATAAGTACCCTTTCGGCCTATATGCTTAGTCAAATCATGTTTTACCATTTCTATAAACACATATTCAAACACTACATATCAAAGATCACATATCGCCCAAACAAACATAAACGACTACTCCATTTTCATATTCATAACAACCATATTATAAATGATAAACTCATAATATTGCATCAATATTATAAATAAGAAAGTACCAAATATCCAATGAGATTAAAATGGATATTACCACCGAAGATTGCGCGCACGAGAATGAAGTAAATAGACACAAAAGTATCCAAAATTAGTGTTAAAAAAAAAACCAAAACCAACAAAGTAAACAACACCCACGTGTTATCTTCCCCTCAATGAGACCTGCCCAGACAATAATACAATCATATACCCAAACTATTCCAGTTATAACCCGCCGCAAACTCGAAAGAACAAGTCAACCGGCTGTATTCTTATAGAACAAATCAGATTTTAAGCCTTAAAAATAAAAAAGAAACGTGATCTTAATAAAATAAAATTATAAAAAAACCTGAAAGGGGTGGTTTTTATAAAGGGCAATAGGGATCACTTAAAAAACCCCCACCAACCATCATCTCAGGTCTGGTGCGCCAAAACCCCCCCTCCACCCCATGAACAACACCCCTACATAGCATGAAATACTTACCACACTACCCATTCTAGGCAAGCTTTCAACGCCACTAAAGAACCTACCCAACTCACCCAGATGCATCAAGGCAAGGTGCACCGTTTTACGATGATCAGTGATAATTGTAAGTGCTTTCATCCCTTGCCCCTTATAAATTCACCAATTAAATACCCTGTGCGAGGGGGGGGGGGGGCACAAAATCCCCCCCCCACATACACACAGACCAACCCCCCTATCTCATAAACAATTGGATAATGTGAACAAAAAACCTGAGATCTCGCGCCAACCTCACAGTGAAGAAAAGGAGGTCAAATAAAATTAACAAACACAAGCTATAACACAATACAATACAAATCTAACAACTTGAGGGGATGCCAGAGTGGAGCTGGTGAGAGCTAACCTTCATCCCAGCACTCTAAATGGGAACGTTGTTTCGACCCATATCCGTTCGCCCACACACCGCCAATCAATAATAAAAGGTAATTAACCGACCCAGCGAAATTTGCGCTACTTTCCATTCGCACACCAATAAAAAACAAAAACAAAATTATTAGCTGCCGTACTCTCGGCAACCAGCCACTAATAGTCTATCCTACAGCCCGTCACTCCACTGCTTCCCGACCCCCCCCCTATATAGTGAGCAAAAAAAGTGGGCACATATCAACCCAAGCAAATCAAATAAGAATTAAAATTGATTCCTCTTTCTTTTATCAGTGGCCGGGACCTAAACCACCAGCCCTAAATGGCGCAACAAACTTCCCAGCCACCCTAACAGTTGTCCAACACAGAGTGACAAGCAACACGTTACATCCGAGCGGGTAAGCAAAGCAGGCTTAAGCAGTTACTACTTACTAAACCCTAGACATCGTTATAAGCATTAAAATGTATACATATTAACTTCTCCATTCTACTTCCTTACTTCTTACCCATATTAAAAACACGACACACGACCACACCATGAACCATACAATAGCAAATATAGTCCCTATTAAAATAATTCGAAAGTTCAATAAAAATTAACCCAAAAATCACAAACTATAAAAAAGCAACCTCGATAACCACCACACTCCCACACACATTCACACCCCATCTCTTTACACCAAACCCCCCCAGCGCCCACCTCTGCACCACGGGACACCCTCCCCCAACACCCACAACCACCCTCCACTACCCACCACCCCCCACCCAACAAAATCCCCCTATACCACCCCCACGCAAAACCAAATCCACACACTCTAAAAATCCTCCACACAGCCAAACCTACAAAGCTATGCCACACCCACAACGCACCCCCCCTCTACCCACACCCGTTCTCCTCCCACAAAACTCTCCTCCACCCCCGTTCCACCCCAGCGCATGTCCCCCCACCCGTCCCCCCATACAGCAAAAACCCCCCCAAAAATCCCCATACCCCCCACAAAAAAAAAAATAAAAAAACAAAAACCACACCCACTACCCTCCTCTCTCCCCCTCTTCGCCCCTTGCCCCCCGCACAACCCAAAAGAACCCCCCCCCCAGCCAGCGGCTCCAACGCAATTTTTACATCCCCCTACAAAAATCCAAACAACCACATATCCCAATCCCCCCCTCATAAAGCCCCCAAACTACTCTGCCCCACCAATCGACAAACAACCTCGTCCCCTAATAACACCACCATTCCACCTCCACCACCACACCCTCCACTCTTCCTCCTACACCATCCCTCGTCACCCCCCAGCGCCACTTCATAGTCATAACCACGCTTAACCCGCGTTCAAACACCCCACCCCCAATCGAAAGACATAGCACATCCAACAGATACCGCAAGAGCCATGACCTCACAAAATCCCCGCCAAGCTGCACGCACCACGTATACATAAACAAAAGAGGGTATAATCAGGTTATAAAGTACCAGGCAACGTGTTATAAACCGGTATGGCAAATGTCAAGGAAAAAAAAAACAAGAAAATGTATATTACAAAACAAAGTTAAAAAGGGTCCAAAATCCAAGTTGCAATGCCCCTAAACCTACCACAAACCGGTGAGGTTATCTCACATCGCACTAACCTCGTCCCTCAACATCAACGTACAAAAGAATGATATATAACAATACGTCCTCAACACCAGTCTCCCCAAAAACAACAACAAAACCAACAAAACCAATAAATATATTTTAGGATTAGACCAACAAAAAACCAACAACACATATCATCAAGTCATAACATTCACAAAATCAACATTCCTTATTATTTTCCCCCCCCCACATTCACCAATTATTCTTTTTTTTCTTCCATACCAATTACAAAAATCATTTTTTTCTAATTTTCCAATACAAACATATCGGCACAAACATAATCCCCCTTCGAAATAAAAAAAGTCACATAAAAAAACCCCAACCAACCCAAACAACCCCTCCCACCCACATCACCGCCCCCCACAATGTGGAGTAAAAAATACACAATCAAAAAATAAGAACAACGAACGACAGTGCGCAGGCCATTCATAAATTGATTTAAAATGGAACCAAACACCCCATAACAAAGTGCGAAAAAACCTAATAATGACAAAAAAAAACATCTAAATCTCCAGGCGACTAGCACATAACAAACCGGTTTATAGGTAGATTGTTGAGACAAGTGGGTAAGCGGCAAGAGTAAACAAAGGAAGTTTATATAATAATATGAGTATATAAAAATAAAAATAAAAAAAACCCAAGTCATGCTTCTCCCATCCACCACCCTTAACCGTCTTTAACACCACACTTAACCTCACCGCGCTCCCTGCACACCCTATCTCTCACCCCCCCCCCCCCTTTAAACTCGCGCAACAATACAATTTAGTTAACGTCACCAACAACACCAACTCACCCCACCCCACCACATATACCTCATCCAATTTCACCAAGAACCAATTGAAACCCCGGCGCCACCCACCCACCCCCCCCCACCCAACACCCCACGCCACACGCTAATCCTACAAACCAAACACCCAACACCCCCACCTCCACGCAACCACCAACACACCCACCCCCCTCTCCCTATTCACGACCCCCCTATCACACCCACCGCCCTTACTCCACTACCATCAAACCCCAAACCAACCCTCCCCCCTACCTAGACACACCTCCCACCCACCCACCCCCACCCCCGTTCCAGCCGAGATCCCACCCACCCCTCGGCAACACGCCCCCCCGCCCACCCCGCGTAAATCTAAAAACACCACAGTCTTACACCCAAAGTCACCAACTCTCCCCACGGCCAACCCCCCCCCCACAAACCCACCAGTTCCCATTACAAACCCATTCTCCCCTAACATTTACCACCCACCCGCGAATGTCTCACTGCTAAAACCCCCCCCCCAGAAGTCGAACAACCGAAACCACCCACTTTTTCCCCCACACGACCAACTCACAAAAAACCCCCACCAAACAACCAACCCCCCACCCACCTAAAACTCAACACCACACCAACAACCCACTCGATTCCCCCCCCCCCAAACCAAACTGCAAACAACAAATCCTTTTCCCCCCCGAACACCCCAACACCACACCCACCCCGCAGCTTACCCATACCTAAATAACGAAAAACCCTTCCTATAACCCCCCCCCGCCCCAACAAAAAACACCACCCCACCCCCCCTAATAACCCCCCCCCAAAATACGTAATCCATCACAAAGACAATCCATACCCACCCAATTAACACAGTTCATCCCAACACCACTCATGACTTCTCCCCCCCCCCCCAATCCCCCCCAACCCTAGTCTCCCCCCCCCCCCCACGCCCCCACCCCCCCTTCCCCCCCCTCCCCCCCCCCCCCTCCACCCCATCCCCCCTCCTCCCCCCCGCAACGCCCCTACCCCTCCCCCCCCCCCCCCCGCCCGCCCCCCCCCATTACCCCCCTTTCCACCCATACCCCCCCCGGCCCCCCCGCCCCCCCCGGCTCCTCCCCCCCCCATCCCCCCCCGCCTCACCCCCCCGCAACAGCCCCCACCCCCCCCCCCCACCCCCCTTCCCCCCCCCCCCCCCCCCCATTCCCCCCCCCCCCCCCCACCCCCCCCCCCGCCCCCCCCCCCCCCCCGCCACCACCACCCCCCCCTCCCCCACCGTATCCCCCAATATCCCACCCCCCCCCCCCCCATTATAGGTTCCCCCCTCCCCACTCCTCCCCCTCCCCCCCTCCCACCCCCCCCCCCGCCCCCTTCCCCCCCCTATCCCCCCCCCGCCCCCCTCAGCCCCACCCCCCCCCCCCCCCACCCCCCCCATCCCCCCCCCCCCCCCCGCCCCCCCCCCCCCCCCCCCACACCTTCCCCCCCACCCCCCCCCCCCTCCTTCCCACCCCGAGCCCCCCACCCCCCCGCCCCCCCCCCCCCCTCCGTTCCCCCACCCCCCCCCCCCCCCCGCACCCCCCCCCCCCCCCCGTCCCCCCCCCCCCCCCCCCTCCCCACACCACCCCCGCCCCCACGGCACTATCCCCACCCCGGCCCCCACCCCCACCCAACCCCCCACTCCCCCCCCCCTCCCCTCCCGCCCCCCCCCCCCCCCCCCCCCCTCCCCCCCGCCCCCCCGGTCCCCCCCCGCCCCCCCACCCCGCCCCCCCCCACCAATATCCCCCCCGCCGCCCGCCCCCCCCAGCCCGTCCCCCCCTCTCCCCTTATTTTCCCTCCCCCCTAGTCCCCCCCCCGCTCCCCCACCCCCCTATCCCCCTCCCGCCCCCCCCCCCCCCCCCCCCCCCCCCCCCGTCCCCCCACCCCTATCCCCCCCATCCCCCCCCCCCCCCCCCCAATCCCTCCCCCCCCCCCCACACATCCCCCCACCCCCCCCCCACCGCCCCCGCCCCCCCCCCCGCCCCCCCCCCCCCCCCCTCCCCCCACCCCACCCCCCCCCCCACCCACACCCCCGCCCACCCCCCCCCTCCACCTAAAACCGCCCCCCCCCCCCCCCTCACCCCCCCCCCCCCCCACCCCCCCCGCCCCCCCACACCCCTCACTCCCCCCTATCCCCCCCCCATTCCCCCCCCCCCTCCCCGGTCCCCACTTTATGTATGGGTGGTTAGCTAATTATTATAATTAGCTAAATAAATAATATGTTAAGATGAATGGGCTAATTTGGTTTAAATCCTAAGTTGCCTCTTTATCACATAAGAATACTTATATCACGCGAACGTGATCTCACTGCGGTCTCGTAATGATTTCAAGCACAAGTTCTAGAATGAATAAATCACCGGCACACTCATAAACAAAGGAATCAAGCATAAAAGATCTATGCTAATAATAATAGGCTCAAAATCCTCACATATTTACTGGAAATGGTTATAAATGCGCAAGTTATGTCATCAATCCCGAGTTGGATCTGCTTTATCAATCGGGAAACATCTCTAATTTTAAAAACTTTATTCATTAACTAAGTTTTATTATAATATATTAACCTAAGTGGCAAAAACAACAATTTATTAGATTATCGAGGGCGAACAAAAGTTATAACTTCTATAAAAATAGTCTTAGTTTTTCAATTCATTTCCCCCCCACACTTAAGTTTAGCAATATGCGTAATTAGAAAATAACTTAAAAGTAGGAAAATAGGAAACATAAATATATGATAAATGAGACTTCCCGGGATTCATAAGTGCTCGGCTGAATTCTGAATGGTACGGCGTAAAATAGAACGCCAAGCATGTAAATTCAACCACATATAATATATAACTCCAAATATATCACATACCCAAGTGATAAGTTATCACCACCAAACCAAGCTCCACTTGTTTATTTAATCTGCAAAATAAACAAAACTACTAATATATGTCATGTTTGCATTAGATATCATAGAATCGGTTAAGGATTAGAAGAGAGGAGGTTAGAGACTATTTTTACACATTTTCAGTTTTCATTAAGAAAGGAAAAAGAACGGGGGAAAGGAAGGGAGATTACAAAATGACTTAAATGGCTAACCTTCTAAATCTCCATCTAATGAGGTATTTATATTTATTCTCCTACCTTCCTACTTTTCCTACTTTGAGTAATTGGTCTTACTTGGTTAACATTTACTTAAGTTTAACCAAGCATGACTTATTACAATATAAATACAAACTAAAGTAATATTTATTACAAGACCAATTCATTATTAATAATTAACACTTTTTAATTCCTAACAATCTCCCCTAAGGGTTGATTATTATTGATGCCTCATCGTCGGTAGACTTGGTCATCCATTCGCGAACGACTCCCATCTTCTCATATACACGCGACGCCTTAGACGCTTTGTTATTTCTCTGTCATACGCTTTCATTATTTCAAGGTCTAATTCACCCAGCAGTGGAGCCTTCTTCAGAAACTCAGTCTCAAAGATCTTTAGCTTGACTTCCTTACAAAACTCTTTCTAGCGTAGCATCACAAAACTTTACAATCTCAACCAAATTCATAACCCTTTTCTCTTCTTTGATGTTTAAGTAAATTAAACCCGTAGTTGGTTTATCTATAATAAAGTAAGGATCACTTTCTTCAATACCAGGGAATATCAACGTTGGTGCAGTTCAGTTTATCTTGACCTGGTAGCTTTCTATTCCCAGCTGAAAGTCATGAACTCTCTCCCAGATTACACGGCTCCTGATGAACGTCATTAAGGAATTTAGCAACTTGTTTTCACGATAGTTGACTTTCTTGTTAAGGAAAAGGTAGTACATATCTTCAATATTGTTCTTGTTCAGATACTTAAAGTCAGCCTTAAAAAAGCTATCCAGTTTGTCATTTTCCCTCATCACAATGATTTATCCCATATAATCAAGCCCGTAGTGTTGTTCAGTAGTAATTCTGACAACTTCAACTATCCTGTGATTGGAGAGATACTCTTATGGATTATCTCTAACTATTATGTGATTGATCTTGTACATTATTTTGTGCCATGAATCTTTTTAGTGTTGAATTGATAACCGTGCTTCTTCGTTGAAAGTCTTGAACTCTTTTCTTACCCAACGATTCATCTTTTCTTCCAAATCTTCTTCAGGAAATTGAATAGCGTGTATCTTATGAAGTGAAAGCACATATTTTCTCTCCTCAGAATTCCTATACTTCAAGAAAAAGAAATCCTTGTTGTACAGATACCTTGGAGGTTTATTCGGATTTCTTTGGGGACCATAGAAAACAAGAGCATATGGTTTTGATCGTTTTATGTCCTCCTGTTCGCTTCTATCTGATTCTCCACATAGTTCTTCGATTTTTCCAAATGGTAGGCATATTCTTCAGCATCTTTGAACTGGTTACTCATCATGTCTCTTAATGTAGCCTTTATTATTTCATGATCAAAGATAGTTAGTACATGTTTATCAACATTATGAAATTCTTCAATAAGATCAAGAGTTTCGTTTTCTGGAATCACCCCATCTTCATCGATTACTGTATCCTCAACCCATGCATCCCATTCTTGTTGTTGCTGTTGACGTTCAGATGCAGAAGTTTTGGATCCTTAAACCGGTTGCTCTGATGTAGAACTGCTTGCAAATTTCAAGCCTTTTGATGTCTTTTGTCTTTTCGCTCTTTTCTCCTCCTTAGGAGGAGCATCATCTTCTTGACGGTCATCGTGATCTTGTTTGCGAAAAGCATCTGTTCTGCAAGGATCGAACGAGGCTGAATACTTTTCAAACTTATGCTTAAGAACATCCCACAACTCTGGATCATCAACTTGATCTTGAAGATTCAACTTCATCTTCAAATAAAGTTGGTGTTGAAGATCAGTAGTTGTTGTTGTAGCGGTTGAAGTACTTGTTGTAGGATGAACATTAAGAATTATTTTTGGGGTATGAAAAGTTCTTCAATTATTTTTCATGTGAATCTTGAAAAAAATTTCATTTATTTTTGGGGCATGAACAACGAATTCTCGTGAAATCAACTCAGGTACATTAGATGTTGAAATCTCTCTATCTTTCTTGACCGCATAATTGACCATTCTTGGAACTGCCACTTTTATAAGATCATTGGTCTTTGCTACAATAAGCTCTGGAACTAGATTGTTGAGAGTGTCAGACATCTCTTTCATTTTTTCTTGAAAATAGGTATTAGTAACAAACGTATGTTTCATATGTTTCCTGAGTTGACCACGTCGTCTGCTCATCTGAGCAATGCTTCCTAGAAAAACCTTAGTTTTGCTGGAAGTAGGTTTTGAATTGCTTTGATCTTGAGATGTAGTAGCGGGTGTAGGGGATACAGTAGCCGTCAATTCTTGAGAAATAGTCTTATCCGAGGATAATTATATCCTAAGGGCTCTAGGGGGTGAGGGAATTGGTGTCTGCATCTTCTCATTCCTAATCTACGAACTACCCGTCACTCGAGTTATGATCAATGCATGATCATCGCGATCATCATTGTCATCATCATCATCATCATCCTTCTTATCATCTTTCTTTTTATCAACATCATCCTCATCATCATCAAATGTTTCTGGATTTTCCTTATGACTCCCGGGCTCTATCCTAGTTCTGGAATATTCTTCATCAAGGAATATGGAATTAGCAAACTCACTAGCATATGATTCTTCATCTTCTCCTTCAATAATCTTTTCCACATCCTCCTCCAAAATTTTCTTCTCTACTGCAGCCACGTTTTATTGTTCTTTAGCAATTTTGGCGGTTTTATGTAAACCGAGGCTTAGTAAAGTTGCTTCGTGTATGTCATCTTGTTCTTGATCATCACTTAGAGCTGGATGTGTTGTGAAAATAGGTTTTTGTTACTTGGTTTGTAGAAACTAAAATGGGGGTTGAATAGTTTACAGGTTAATTTGTGTTTTAAAATTTTACTTCTAAAATTTTTAAATTCGAGTATATGCTTAATCAATCAACAATATGAACCAATCAATATAACTATCTACTTATAATAACTACACAAACAATATAAAGAGATAAAGGAAAGAACGATCAAACCAAGACACCAAGATTTATAGTGGTTCGGCTACGAAGCTCTTCTTCGCCTTACTCCACTTCCCGAGTATCCGACTCGAGATTTCGCTATGTCAACAAGCTCCCTTCAGGCGGAGAAAACCGTTTACAAGTCGCTTATGTTATTTTCCGACACTAAGCTAAATGTCGAGTCCTAATCTTAGCTAGAATCAATCTACCACTTCACAAGCACTACACAATCACAAGATCTACACTATCGGATTTACACACTATCCGACTTACACAATCACACAAGATGATCAAAATAAAGTTTTGAATCTTAGAAGAAGAGAGGAGAAATCACTAGTATATAACACTTCGTTTCTTGGCGAATACGAGTGTTCTTCTCTTGCACTTGATAGAAGAAGGAAGAAGATAGAAGATGAGAATTGATCACTTGAAACAAGATTAAACTATGTTAGTGATCAAGATAATTAGTGAGAGAAAGAAGGTTTTTGGAGAGAGAAAGATGACTAAAAAATTCGTGCAAAGAGGTTTATAATTCTGCTCAGAATAATGCAGTATTTATAGCCAGGAAAACCCAACGGTCATCTGGTGGCGGTCCCGACGGTCCCAAATATATATGGGGGCCGCCTAGGCACTTAGGGGGCCGCCCCTAGACTGACGCTTTGATTTTTGTCCTTTGTGGGGAAGGTTTATCCTGGTATGTTTTTTTCTGTTTTGGGGGGAAAACTGAATTCAAAATTTATGTTTTTAAATAAAACATTATTTTTATTTAACAAAACTATTTTGTGTAATTTTGTAAAAATATAGTTTTGTAGAAATGTGATGGATTAAGAAGAAAAGTTATTTTCTTGATCATTAATTAAGTTTAATGATTTGTTTATCCATACCTTAAGTGATTTATGTTGAAATGAAAGTTTACGATTAATAACATGTAAATGTTTATTTTTATCGTGAATGTTTTTACATTTTGTCATCTTCAAAACGTAGAGGAGTCAAAAAATATAAATAACGTTTTAGCATTATTTGTATTAACAATCTCCCCTTTTTTATGATGACAAAATATAAACTCATTTTGTATAAAAATAAAATTTTCAAGTTATTAATGAGTTTTAATCCATTTCTCCCCCTTTTGTCGAATCCAAAAAGGTTAATCGTCGAGACATAGAGATAAATAATTCGACGATGCTAAGACTCCCCCTTGATGTATACTCCGCTCATTTGGGGCACCACGGGATCGAGCTTATAATGTTTTGCTACAAAACCGAGTTAGAAATACAAGTGCAAGAAAACATTTCTAACGAGTAGCAAGATTACGACAAATATATTCAAGGTTAATATCTTCACTTGGCTTGACTTTTGACTTTGCCCTTTCCACTCCGTGCTTGGATTTGTTGCTTTTGGCTTTCTTTATTATCCTTTTCTTGAAAATCCGTTTCCTACACAATACAAATGCAAACATACAAATACAATGTATTTTTGGTACGTTTTTTAGGCTTTTAAGTCCGCTTAATATGGAAAATGGTATGTGTAATTAAACACATATCAATGTCATAACCAAAATATGGGTTGTTGATTATTTAAATAAATTAAACATATAAAAATGTTTAATTATTGTAGGGTGAGAAAGAGGAGGTAAGTGAAGCACGGTTTGGTTGTGTGCGAACTTGAGGAATAGGGCGAGTAAGAAGAAATTAAATGAAATTGAGCTCATTACTTATAGATTAAAATTTATTTTGGTTGTACATGCAACAATGACAAAACCCTGAATGAAAGTTAACTTGTTCAAGAGTAGCGGGATGGATTAAAGGTGGTGATGAAGAGCGTAGAGAGGGTGGAATTTGAGAGTAGGCATTAGTTGTATGGTGGAGATTTATTTTAAGAAGTTGAGAAATTTGGTGGAGTTAATTTACTATTTGTTCCCTATTTGGATTGTTGGTAGGTGGTGAAGGTGAAGGAGAAGCATTTTGAGAGGGAGGAGGAGATTTTGATGTAGTGCGCTTCCAAACTTGTCTAAAGGAAATTCTAGGTTTCCTTGAGGAGGGTTTAAGCAAGACATTGATGATGAAGAAGAAGAGAAGCGGAGAGGATGATGAAGAATGTAAGATATGTTGTGGTTTAAGTAATGGAAGAGATGAGGAAAGATAGAAAAGCATGGAATTAAGGAAAAAGGTACAAGAGATGGTTTGTCTAAACAGAGAAATGCCAGCTTGAAGCTATAGGTAGGAGGGTTAAAGTTGCAGAAAAATAGAGAAGACTGGAAATTTCGTTCCCTCCTGTTGGCGGTCCCATAAAGGTTGGGCAGTCCCAGATATATGGAGGGCCGCCACCTCCTTTTGGGGGGCCGTTTTCTGGGATTAACAAAATTTTCTTAGTTTTCTCAACTTTGTTCTTTTAGTGCAGAAAAAGACTAGTTTGTGACGAAGGAAGACAGCAACTCCCAATACTCAAGAATCAACTAATTCTAACTTGGGCAACTAGATATAAATTTTTTAATGAGCAATTAGGCAGACGTATGGTATTTAGATATGCATGGAAATTTTGTATAGTCAAATAAGTTCTGGATGATAAAATTGAAAGATCAACTATGTCAAATTGCATCGACTACCTACAAGCATAAGTTCTAGTAATAATAAATCCATAAAACCAAGCATCAAAATATAAAGTACTTAATGATATAAAAAGATAATATTAATAATAATTATCTAATACTCCTTGAAGTATCTTCACTTCTTGCTACCTCTCATTGCGTTCTTTAGAGCTTTTCTGATTGACCTTAACCCTTTTCGGTGTCAACTCGATATTGGCTTTGATGGTTTAAAATTTCAGTTTGGTACGTGTGTATTGTTTGATTTTCATGAGGTAGGTTTTCAAAGACACTAGGAATGACATTTGACAAAGAATTTATGAGTTGAGATGGTAAGGGAGTATTAGAATGAAAGGATTCTTCATCAATTTCATCATTATTTTCATCTATATAATGAGATGATGATGGACGATCAAGGACATTGTAAGATGAGCTAAGATTGGAAGACCGACATCTTTTCGTGCCATGATCCGATCGTGTTTTTCGCTCATAATGAGGAGCGAGAGGATGCATGACACGATCACATAAGATGTAGCAATCATTTGACAACTCGAGAAAACTAGACATGACATGAGTGAACAATCTAGTCAATAGCATTCTCTAAGGTAGATTTGCCTTAGCGGTATTTCGAATGCTTTCCATTTGTTCTAGAATCAAAAATGCTAGATTGTACTTTGTGGAGGTCTCAATGCAATAAAGCATATGACATAGACATGCCAGAACATTATCACGATGATCTCCTAGACAGAATACATTTTCACGAATGATCTCGACCCAAGAACTCATATGTGATATGTGTGAAATACACATATCCGTTTATACCAAAATTAACCCTAAATGACCAAAAACACACTAAAAATGGCAAAGATATGCTTGTTTTTGTGTTTTGTGCATGCAGGTATGGATAAGACAAAAATCACATGAAAACCGTCAAAAAATGGGCAAACACGGACACGAGGAACGGAAGAGCACAAAAGAAGCCGGGAAATCAAGCCAAAGTCAAAAGTTAACACTAGAAGACAAAATCTTAAAAGTTCAAATCCAATCCCTCAAGTTTCAAAAGTTACACAAATGGTCCTTGAGGTCTAATGGGCCTATTATCCCTAAACAACACCCGGATCCAAAGCCCAAAACAAAAGGCCAAAATCCTAAGCCCATATCCCTTTTATTAAACCACAGGGACCATTCCTGCCAAAGATAAAAGTTATGGTTTTTAATAAACCAAAGAAAGGGACTAGTTTTGCCATAAACCCAAAGTTTAAATCCTTTTACCCGTTTTCAGTTAAAATTGGGCGCGAAAAAACGTTAGAAGATAACATAAGATCAAGTTTAATATTTAAATGATTTAGTTGTTTTATACTTATCTTCTTTTATAAGTCTTGTAAACCTTATATATAAAGGGTAGGCGTCTGGTTATTCGCATCCAGAAATATAGAGCTCTCCCAATGAGAGTCTAGAAAAACGTGTGTGTGTGTACACGTTTAGTTAGTAGTTAGATTAATAGTTAGTTAGTTAGTAGCTCCAAGGTATAGAATTGGGGCAAGGTGGAAACGTATGAGAATAAAAACCTTGTTTGATAATATACCGTTCTTTATATTCCGCTGCATATTTATATTATCTGTAAAAACTATCCAAGATGGCTTGAACGATCTCCAAGAAAAGAATGGTGGGAAAAAAAAAAGGGGAAAATAAATAAAAAAATTTTTAAAAAAAAATTATTTTATATATTTATATATATAATAAAACAAATTGGTATCAGAGCCTGGTGTCTCTCGATCTATGATCTACAAGGTGTTTTTAGAATCGGTTCTATGAAGGAAAAAGGTATAAGAAGCAGCAGATACATCAGGTATTGTATGATTCGAAGCAGCATGTATGTCATTGTTCAAAGAAGCAGCAGGCAAAAGGGTTTCGAACTTTGTGATGATGTTGTTTCTTTTGTCCATGGATCTGATGCTAATGCTACCAAGAATAATTGACACAAAGTATGCTTATGGATTGTCAAGATTTATGGTGTTAATGGTCTTGATATAGTATTAATACTGCTACTGTAGCAACCTCAGGTACATCTCGTAAGTACTGCTTGTTAATTTTTAATACTGCTAAGATTTCTCACAAAGTGACAGTTTACTGACACGAAAAAGTGTCACAAAAAGAATGGGAGGAAGGAGAATGAAGAATTAGTGACAGTTTAGTAACAGAAAAAGTGTCGCTAAAAAGGTGTCGTCTGGATACTTAAAAAAAGTATCCTTAAACAGTGGTTATATATTAGTGCTGCTATTTGGTTTGTGATGTTACTGATGAATCATTTGTTACTGAGAATGTGTTTTTGTTTTTTATTTGGGTTCGAATAAATGAAGAAACACACAATATATTGGTTTGGTTTGGCGAATTGATTGTTATGAAAGTTATCACAACAGATGTTTGAATTCGTATGGTTTCATGATTACTGTTTTCAAACAGATATAATTATAAACAGATCGTGGTTATGGTAGAATAATAAAAGAAAGATGTTGTTTGACTTGAAGCGTGTTTAGGAATGTGATACCGATATGAAATGTAACTTTAAATTTTTTTTTATTTTTTTATTTTTAGGGATTGGTTTTTTGTTCCCATAATTATTTCCTGGTTTATTGGAAGTTATTAATAGATTATTAGACATGGTCTCATTGGCAGTTATGGTATTCATTTATACTGGCTGAGAATACAATAATACTGCTCATTATATATCTTTTGTGCTGCAAGTGGGATATGTTACTGCCAGTATCGGATAGTTAATGCTCTAGTAACCTTTATGTGCTGGCATTAAGCAGTGTTCTACTAGTTTAGGTTGATGACTACATGTTTAATACGGCTCGAAATTAAAAGAGTTTCTACTGCTAGCATTAAAGGGAAGTTAATACAGTTGCGTGAATACTTTGTACTGCTACAAATAAAGTTAATATTGTTAGCTTTATGTTAATACTGCCGTTTAGTAACTCAAGTATATGTCAAAAAAAAAAAAATTATCGGACAAAGAAGAATGTTAATACTGCCAGTTTAACCCGATATCGGACAACACACACACACAGAAGGATCTCTAATAGAACTAACAGTTTTGAATAATGGATTTGTTTTTGATTCAACTGTTGGCACTGGAGGTTTTAAATGTTCTTAAAGGTTTAAAAAGGCTCGTATTTTTGGATTCATTGGATTAATTGGTTACGAAGATGATTAATTATCACCTATTTGAAGTTGAAGTGGAATTACTTAGGTACGTGTTCTTATCATATCTCAAATGGCTTACAAAATTTGGAGGTAACTTGTTTGTATTCTTAATATTTTGACGAAGACTTGACAAATCTAGCAATGTGTGATTTTTCTTATGGTTCTCAATGCTCACATTTGCTATTACTTTAAGGAGTTACGTTGTTGTGCTCAGTGTCTCATATAGATGAGGATTTTGTCAAGAGGTTGCGATCTACTTATACTTTGGTCTTGGTATGAGTTTGAAGTCACGTGGATAGTACAAGACATAAGACACAAATTTGGGTTATTCTACTTCAGCATCAAGTTCGTAATACTTAGTTTTCTTCATCAGTGATCATTACATAGAGCCTACAAATTTTGAAGATTCTAGAAGATCTCCTTATGAAGATAGAAGATAACAGAAGATATTATTTGTTCTTATCTTTTGTAATTTGTTCTTATCCTTTGTAAACCTAGATATCTCTAGTATATAAAGAAATATAAGGCATATGGTTTTACGCATCCAAAAAAGCATAGAACTCTCCCAATGAGAGTCTAGAAAAACGTGTGTATGTGTACACATTTAGTTAGCAGTTAGATTAATAGTTAGTTAGTTAGTAGCTCCAATGTATAGAATTGGGGCAAGGTGGAAACATATGAGAATAAAAACCTTGTTTGATAATTTACTGTTCTTTATATTCCGCTGTATATTTATATTATTTGTAAAACATATCCTAAATGGGCTTAAATGATCTCCACAATTGGTATCAGAGCCTCGTGGCTCCTGATCTAGGATCTACAAGGTGTTTTTAGAATCGGTTCTATGAAGGAAAAAGGTATAAGAAGCAGCAAATATAGCAGGTATTGTATGATTTGAAGCAGCAGGTATGTCATTGTTCAAAGAAGTAGCAGGCAAAAGGGTTTCGAACTTTGTGATGATGTTGTTTCTTTTGTCCATGGATCTGATGCTAATGCTACCAAGAATAATTGACACAAAGTATGCTTATGGATCGTCAAGATTTATTGTGTTAATGGTCTTGATATAGTATTAATACTGTTGTTGTAGCAATCTCAGGTACATCTCGTTAGTATTGCTTATTAATTTTTAATACTGCCAGGATTTCTCATAAAGTGACAGTTTACTGACACTAAAAAGTGTCACAAAAAGAATGGGAGGAAGGAGAATGAAGAATTAGTGATAGTTTAGTAACAAAAAGTGTCGTCTGGATACTTAAAAATAAAAAATATAAAAAAAGTATCCTTAAACAGTGGTTATATATTAGTGCTGCTATTTGGTTTGATGTTTGCTAATGATCATGTTTAGTTGTGAATGAGTATTTGTTGTGTGATTTGGATTTGAATAAATGAAGAAACACACAATATATTGGTTTGGTTTGGCGAATTGAATGTTATGAAAGTTATCACAGCAGATGTTTGAATTTGTATAGTTTCATGGTTACTATTTTCAAACAGATATAAAGATATAATTATAAACAGATCGTGGTTATGGTATAATAATAAAAGAAAGATGTTGTTTGACTTGAAGCGTGTTTGGGAATGGATCTGATATGAAATATCTAATTTTTAGGGATTGGTTTTTGGTTCCCATAATTATTTCCTGGTTTATTGGAAGTTATTAATAGATTATTAGACGTGGTCTCATTGGCAGTTATGGTATTCATTTGTACTGCTAGAATACATTTAATACTGCTCATATATATCTTTGTGCTGCTAGTGGGATTAGTACTGCCAGTATCGGATAGTTTATGCTGCTAGTAACCATTTATGTTGCTGGCATTAAGCAGTTTCTACTGTTAGGTTGATGACTACAGTTAATACTGCTCGGATTTAAAGAGTTTCTACTGCTAGCATTAAAGGGAAGTTAATACTGCTGCGTGAATACTTCGTACTGCTACAAATAAAGTTAATATTGTTAGCTTTATGTTAATACTGCTGCGTAGTACTGCTAGTTATGTCAGATATCGGACAAAGAAGAATGTTAATACTGCCAGTTTAACCCGATATCGGACAACACACACAGAAGGATCTCGAACAGAACTAACAGTTTTTGAAGGTTATTTGTTTTTGATTCTACTGTTTGGTTCCTGGAAGTTTTAAATGTTCTTAAAGGTTTAAAAAGGCTCGTATTTTTGGATTCATTTGATTAATTGGTTACGAAGATGATTAATTATCACCTATTTGAAGTTGAAGTGGAATTACTTAGGTACGTGTTCTTATCATATCTCAAATGGCTTACAAAATTTGGAGGTAACTTGTTTGTGTTTTCAATATTTTGACGAAGACTTGACAAATCTAGCAATGTGTGATTTTTCTTATGGTGCTCAATGCTCACATTTGCTATCACTTTAAGGAGTTACGTTGTTGTGCTCAGTGTCTCATATAGATGAGGATTTTGTCAAGAGGTTGCGGTCTACTTATACTTTGGTCTTGGTATGAGTTTGAAGTCACGTGGATAGTACAAGACATAAGACACAAGTTTGGGTTATTCTACTTCAGCATCAAGTTCGTTATACTTAGTTTTCTTCATCAGTGATCATTACAAAGAGCCTACAGATTTTGAAGATTCTAGAAGATCTCCTTATGAAGATAGAAGATAACAGAAGATCAAGTTTAATATTTAAATGATTTAGTTGTTTTATGCTTATCTTCTTTTATAAGTCTTGTAAACCCTATATATAAAGGGTAGGCGTCTGGTTATTGGCATCCAGAAGTATAGAGCACTCCCAATGAGAGTCTAGAAAAACGTGTGTGCGTGTACACGTTTAGTTAGTAGTTAGATTAATAGTTAGTTAGTTAGTTAGTTAGTAGCTCCAAGGTATTGATTGGCTGCTAAACTACACCTTAAAATATATATAATATATAATACAATATATATAGTAAGTATAATTTAAAAACACAATCAATGAAACCGAGGAGTAGTATAGAATATCCCCGGGTCGTTTATCCCCAACGAGGCTGTGTTGGAGGATCGATACAGTCGGAAAATTGGAGTTTGAATGAGATTAATGATTTGAGAGAGTAGAAAGCTAGATTAATCAATAACAAACAAAAACGATTGAGAAAAACCTAAAAATTATGAAATTAAGCTGAAAAACGAGAGCAGGAATCCCGAACAAGGGGTCAAAAACCTAAAATCTTCAAAATTAACCCTACAAAGAAATTTTTACTTCTAAACTACTCTAGGGGGCAAGGTGGAAACATATGAAAATAAAATCCTTGTTTGATAATATAATGTTCTTTATATTCCGCTGCATATTTATATTATCTGTAAAACATATCCTAGATGGGCTTGAACGATCTCCACAATCAAGATTAATGTATTGAGCTTCAGCTCTTATGAATTTTTTTTCAAGAATCTTAATTCGTTGTAACATAGTTGCTTGAATATCTTTGTAGTACTTTAAGATTTTCTCTTTTTAAAGTATCAACATCATATTTTTGTGTTTTTTCAACAGAGATCAACACACAATCCTTAATTTCTCTTTCTAAGGATGCTTCCAAAAGTCGATCGATTTCATTTTAAAAAGGTTAATCTTTTTGTGCTTGCTTCTCTACTTTTTGTTCAATTGACACAAAAATTTCTAACATCTCTTGTACTTCTTCTGTAATTTCTTGTTTAATGTCAGTTAAGCATTTTTGTAATGATTTTAAAATCAGAATTTCCTCTTTCGTAAAATATTTTCTAATCTTATTTTGCTCATCATAGATAACAGTTCTTTCTTTTTCCCTTTGAAGACTATTATTAATGAGTTTTCCTAAATGTTTAATTTTGTTGTCCAAATTGACAAACAATTTTAACAATTTACTCTCATTAGGCATTTTTTAGAAGGTAAATTCGACATCTTTGAATTTGATTCAAAAGATACATTATAAGTAGAAGGAGATGAAAAATAAGTTTATTCAACTGGAATTTTTGTTTGAGGAAATGATTCATAAAGAGCATTTAATTTCGTATAATCAAATTAAATCATTTTATCTTTCATTTTTAATCGACTTTTTTCCGCCTCCTCAAGAGTTTCCTCATAATCAGGTAAATCAACTTTCAATTTAGTACTTTTAAGTTTTTCACCATCATACATTTTAGGTTGTGCTTCAATGGCTTTCTTGAGATGTTTCGGATTCTCATAACCCAACCCAATTTTCAAATGTGGGTCATAAGCCTTATTTGGTTTTTTACCAAGCATATGAATTGTTTAAAGTGAATGTGACATTTTGTACAAAATTCGATCATGAAACTGGAGTTTTTTTTCTAATGAAACAATATCCTCAAGATACTTGTTTTCTCTTTCTTTGAAAGCCTTTTTGTACAAATCAGTTTCACGCTTTATTTTCAAAGTTTCATCTTGCGTTTTTAAAAGTTCCATACGGATCGCTTCCTTTTCGTTTAAAAGTTGTTCCTTTTCAACATTAATTTCATTTTACAATTCCTCATATGCTTCTTTGTAACCTAAAGGTTGTTCTGGTTTGTTTTCAAATTATTTTACCCGTTCCTTACACGTCTTAAGTTCCCGTTGTGACAACGCTTTTTTCCTTTTCAGCTCAATATTCATTTTGCGTTCTTTTTCAGCCTCTACTTGAACATTAATTATCAGGGATTCAAAATCATAAAGAGATTGATCATGAGCATTTGTATCATGTTTAACTTGTCCACTATTATTCTCCACATGCGGATCATCATATATGATATCAGAATCAATTTGATCATCAGCATATGTGTGTATAATAGTTTCTTGTTTTTCATGATGGCGTTGTTCATGATCACTCTTAGAGAGTAATCCATTGATCATATCAACTTGTAAAGCATTTACCTCACTGATGAACTCAGCATCATAAGTTGGTTTTTCATCAAACTTGTCATCAGTAGGTTGAATGCGTGTCATCATGATCACTATTGCATTTAGCTCCTCCAACGTATTATTTCCATAAGCATTGTCGAGCATAAAATCATTCTTTTCTTCATCTAGATGTACTCCAACTTCATCTTTGGTTGCGAGTAGGATCTGCTCCCTAAAATATTTTGCATCACGAACTCTGGGTTTTGGACATTCACGTGCATAGTGGCCTTTCTCATTGCAGTTGTTAGATTCCTTTGGACATTCTAATCATATTATTCAATTGACTGAACCAAACCATTTCTTGCATTAGTTGCTTGATTCCTATTTTGCCTCCCTGCATTCCTGTTTCCATTCCCTGCATAGCCAACATTCTTGCTTTGAATATCCACACGACCATCTTGTATCACAGCTTGATTCCTTGTGTTTGATGATGTACGAAGATGATTATTGGTAGGAGTAGAGTAACATTGGGTGATAGCTCTTGCCAATAACATCATTGCTGTTGTAAGCTTGTCTTCTTGAGCATCTCCTTGTATCTCCCCTTGATAATCATCATCGTTATCAATCACGGATGAAGGATGAGTGACATAATATGGTTGTGGTGATCGAGAGTATGATGAAATAGACAACATTTACTAATTAGCCACACATGAAAATTTCGATTGTGTGACCATTAGAACTGTATTGCCACACATTCGAACATTATGTGGCTAAAGGTAACTGGTAATATTATTTAGCCACATATGAATTTGGAACGCGTGACAAATACAAGTAAGCTTGAAGCATTAGTCACGATATACATATAAATAGTGACAAATATATGTCACACACTTGAACACTGTGACCAAATGCCATATATGGTCACACTAAACATTTTGTCACACATTATTTAAGTGTAGCCAAAATCCAGTACATATGGTCACGTAACTTAATATGTGTGTTTAAAGTTTAGTTTGTGTTAGCTTGCCAAAAGCTAATGTGTATAGTCACATTTACTTCTAGCACGATCATGTGACTATATGCCTTTACAATAGCCACAACATATCACAAATGTGTGACTAAATTATGTTTATGGCCACATTTAAGGTGATTATATGTGACCAATATATTCATAACAGTCACATCGTGAAGTATTCATGTGGCTATTATTTAGAACAAAATGTGAAATCGGTCATCATTAAATTTCATGCTTTGTGTGACTAAATATTACAAAAGGCCACACAAACATAAAATTCATGTGACCATTGGATGATCAATAGTCACACAAAATACACATTTCTTCACTTTAAACAACATATGGTCACACTTATTAACACTTTTGGTCACAAATCGAAGGTCTATCTAAAGCTCCTGATTTCGCAAGTGTTTGTTGATTCGCAGTAGACATGATTTATTGAATCAATCAATGAATACAATGCAAACTTGGATCATTTTAGAAATAAAGACTTGCAATCATGAGATCAAAGAGTAACAACAACTAGGCTTATATTACGAAACTACAAATGAATCTGAAAGCTTGAAGATACGAAACCTAGACTTTATACGAAAGTCCAAGTAACAAAAGCCTTATACAAAAGCTTAATTATCCGAAAGTATGAAGATATAAAACCCCAAGATATGTGATACAAAACCTCTGAATACAGAACGTGGGATACGAAACCTTCATATATGAAACTTGGAATTCAAAATCTTCAAGTAGGAAACCTGTGTTACGAAACCTTCTGAATACGAATACGAAACCTAGATACGAAACCTCTGTATGAAACTTGTATACGAAACTATATCTTTCATGCAATACGAATCTTGTTTGTACGAAACATGGAAATATAAAACCTGAAATATGAAAGCTATGGAACCGTAACTGCGATACGAAACCTTCTATATGAAACCTGTGATAGGAAACCTTTGAGGTACAAAACCAAAACTACAATACGAAACCCCAAATACGAAACCACAGATACGAAAGCTTCCACAGATATATGAAACCAAAAACGGTTACCGAAAGCTCAATGATACAAAACCACAACTTTTGTAAATTCTAAAATCCACATACTTTCGTAAAATCAACAATCCTTATCTTTCGTAAATTCTTCAACACGAAACCTTTCGAATAGATCTCAATCGAATCCAATAGAACTCATAGTATTGATTTTACGGTGTGAAGTGATAGATTCGAGTGTTATCTTTTCAAATACACAAAGTTCTATAATCTGAAACCTATAACTGTCTTACAAAAGCACGAATACTCACTAAAATTAGTTTCCAAAAATTAAATTCTTCAATACGAAATCTCTAACTGTGATACGAAAGTGAGTTTCTTGCCTAAAACAGTTTCCGAAAGCTGATTTCTACGATACGAAATTGATCAAACTCGAATATTTTTTGATCAAAATGCAGTCTAATCATATAATTTTCGTATATAAGCAATTAAATCTGCAATTTGACGTATACGAAAGTGTTTTGAAAGTGTTTGAAGTTCAAAAAGACGTCAAATAGTAATTAACACCTAATGATTACAAACATCACACGGTCATAGTTTACATAAGCTCTATTGATCGAAATAATCACAATTACGCACGTTTTGATCCACGAATACACAATTTAAATCTCTCCCGACTATTGATACCACTTGATATATGTCATGTTTGCATTAGATATCAATAGGATCATTTAAGTATAAGAGAGAGGAGGCTAGAGAGTATTTTTACGCATTTTTAATTTTCAATAAGAAAGGAAAAAGAATGCGGGAAGGAAGGGAGATTACAAAATGACTTAATTGGCTAACCTTCTGAAACTCCATCTCATGAGGTATATATACTTATTCTCCGACCTTTCTACTTTTTTACCTTTGGACTCTCTTGGTCTTACTGGTGAACATTTACTTTAAAGTTTGACCAAGGTTGACTTATTACAATGTATTACAAACTAAAGTTAATATTTATTACAAGACATTTTATTGTCAATAATTAACATTCTTTTAATTCTAACAACTACATAAAAATGCACAAAATACAAAAGCGCCTTTGTAGCAACATGGTGCATTTAGCATATGCAACAAACTTTAACTCTCGGTTTTCCTGAGTGGACGTTGTTATAGTCTGTGAGGGTTTCCAGCAACACACCACAAGTTCGTAACATTTCTTTTTGGATACAGAAATCAAGGTACGACGCGCATCGTATTCGAAAAACTACTAAGGTTTCGTTTAATATTTTTTATTTTTCAAAATGTAGTAAAAATAAAGACAAGCACATCAAAACACAACTAAAGGAAAATATTATATGGTTATAGAACTATTATAATTATTAGTATTGAAATTCAAATCACATACGAAACAAAAATAATGCAAAAAAAAATCTTTTGATATTTTTTGTTCTTCAGACAAACAGTAAGCAAGCATGCAATAATTATAAGGTTAAAAAAAATACAAGGACAATCAACAAACACATCTGGTTAGAAAATGATTTTTGGCTGGGCTGATGTTTAGGTAATCGCGTCGCACCTGAAGTGAAGTACGACGCACTTATAACAAAATTCCTTTTCCTGGTGTTTATATTTTATAACAAAAACAAATAACCCAAACATACACAATCAAGCACACAAATAATAGTGAAAAATAATAAAAAAGCTAAAAATTTAACAACTAGAATGTGAAAAACACATTACAAAATTTAACAATGAAATCAAACCAAAACAAGAAAACAATATATGTGGTTTAATATTTTTTTTTAGGCAAACTAATTCAAAACTGTTCTTTCGAGCACATACTCACTTAAGATATTATTTCCATGTAATATAGTACCCAAACGATCAAAAAAAGAAATTTTAACAAAAATATTTTTGTCAGACCAGAAAGTGCGCCGCACTTAAAAGAAAGTGTGCGTACATCGAGTATACAAAAGTGCGTCGCACTACAACATGGGCTTTGTTGTGTGTGTTTTATTATGACAGAAACATAATTTTCGTTTTTACATTTTTATTAGTTAGCAAACACAAAAATATAGTTACAACCCAGAAAAAACATACAATTACACTTAACACACAAAGCACTACAACAAGAAAACGTTAAAAACAAAAGACGAGAAACAGTAAACTCTTTTTTCGATTGTATTATTTTTAAAACATTTACTGTTAGTGTGTCGCAAACGAACACCACATAAACAAGCAATCCAACAAATGCATACAAAAAGGTAATTAATATTAAAATGAGTTTTAACACAATCTATATGAACAGTACGAAAAAAGAAAATATTTGTGTTTTTGGAACAGACAGTGCGGCGCACTAAGGGAAAATGTGCGTAGTTCTTTACAAACAAAATTTTCAAAGGTTTTATTTTTAGTTTTATGGAATTTTATAGAACACTTAACAAAAACAAAATGATCATGTATAATTAACACAGATGGATAGCAAAATACATAAACAAGCTACCATATTGCAATCTTAAACCAAACTAGAAACATTTTATATACATATATTATATTATTATGATTTCTATAAAGATACAAATGAACATACATACAAGGGGTAAGATGCAAGAAGCAAATATAAACACATTACGAATATTCACATAATATAAGATTAAAAAAACGCATCAGGTTTATATTTATACAAAACTGATTTTTTTGTAATGCAGGTGCAAAGTGCGGCGCACAAAGTTAATTGTACGGCGTAGTTTCAGTAAATTTTCAAATTTTTTATTTTTTATTTCCAATATGCAATAAAAGAGAAAATAATCAAACTAACAAATTAAACATAATTTATATATTTGAAACATGAATATGCCATGAATCAAAATAAAGCAAAAAGAAAGCAAATCTAATTTAGACAATTAATATCTTTTTGTGTTTTTTTTGAATGAAAATCTAAAATATTACAATTTACAAGGCATATATCATTTATAAAACAAATTCAAATGATCACAAACCTGAGACTAGCAATTTAGGGGTTTCTGTTAGTACTGAACTTAATCAGTCACGAGATGAACATGATCACATGACAAGTACGACGGTTTTGGTGTGAAACCAGCAAACTTGCAGAGGTGTTATTACAGTATATCAAACTGAGAGAGCATGGAATTACGGACCACACTTAATAAAATGCAAACGTACTTTGCAGCAAACAAAGATGTTTTTTATCAGAGATTTCAAGGAAATAAAGCATACGAAACACACGTAAGATGCACAAGAACAAGCAAACAATATGCAAACCAAGTAAAACAATCCGGCAGCGGCAGCAACAATATTGATGTGTGGTTTCAACAATTCTTTATGTTATAATATAGATATAATACGATTTTGATTAAACAACATAACAATGCAATGTATTACCACTTTCGTACGTAACTATAGATTTGTATGTCCAGAGTCGTTCCTAGGAATTGCAAGTTTTCACAAATTTGTAAATCTATTGGTGCTAAGCTAAGGTCAATTTGATTTGTCACTTATCAAACTAACAACAGTTATAAATCAAGATAATAACAAAGCAATGAAATACGAAAAAAACAAGCACATGATGAAAATGTTTGCTTAGGCCTGATCAGAAGATATGTGAACTGTTTTAGGATAACAATGCAATAGTCTTTACATACTACCGTGCCTTTTGGGTGGATTTCAGTTAGGTTTTAATTAAACTAAGTACTTACATATTGCCATTACGAGGGTGAGGGTAATTAAAACTTACTACAACTAGAGAGTTGTGCTTGATTAATAGTAAAACTTTTAGTTTAAACATCATAAGGATTTTATCCATCAACCTTTACTTTTCTTGCAATTAGAATATAATTAGGAGTAGTTTAATTAGTTTAAAACAAAACCCCTTTCAAACCCTGAGATTTTACCTGCTTTCATAAAATAAAAAAATACAAAAATAATTTCTTCACCTCTATACCTAAAGTAACCATGTTGATCCCAAATCTTGATCGATTATTTAGCTTGTAAAGAGTATGTTACCTTGGATAAATCCAAAATAACACTGATAGAAACTTTGTATGTATATTAAAGAGTATGCGGAATCTACTCTTTAATACTCTAGAACTATTATCAATTGAACAGTAAGTGTATATGAATGAATGAACACAAGATGTAACAAAACGCTTTAATTATTATTAGATCAATAATACGTGTACTCTATCTTTATTACTAGGGTTTCAAACCTTGAAGCTTGACTAAGAGATGATGTGTAGGTATGTGTTATGATCAATGAGATGCTTGAGATGTTAAACCTAGGATGCCCTAGGATCTTCCTTTTATACAATAAGGAGTCCTTATAGGCTTACAATACTTTCCTAATATATTAGTCAAATATATTATTTATATGGATAAAGTATTTAATTACTTTCCTTAAGTATTTAGTCAAAGTACCCAAAAAAAAATTCTGCATTATTCTCTTCAATATCATTAACTTCAGTCTTATGTTTGTCTATTCTTCATTAATTTAGTCAATTAGCATTAGTTATGGCGTAACAGATTAAACTTGTACTAATAGCATTTTACTTTTTCACCAGCAGCAGTAATCTTGAATCAGCAGTAGAAACTTTATCTAACAGCAGTTTAAGTCCTCATCGTCTAAGTTAGTATTTGCAGAGTACTACTTTCTTAGCAGAGTTACTAACTGGTTAATATGGCAGTTGTACTTGTGAGCAGTTACTAACTTTGACTTAGGCAGTACTAAGTGCACTGAGTTTTAATTTCCCAAACAATCCTCCCTAAATATTGTGGCTTTACCTTTCATATCATCAAGTTTTCTTGAATTAATACCTTCTGTTTTTTGATTGAGGATGCTTTCAAACACTTCATCTTTTTGATCTTTCAGCCTGTATGATATCTTTTGATGAAAGTTCTTGATTTTAAACTTCTGCTCTTGGATAATCCTCTGCCTTTCCTCTTATCCTTTTGTCTTTGCTGCATCTTGCCTCCCTGAGTTCTTGTGTATCATTTGAAACCAAAAGTGATCTTCATTAATTATTTTTCCATATCTCCCGTTTTGGAAAGGATCATCCATATCATTCTTCTTATGGGAAACCCATGCTATCACAGACTTGACTCTTCCTTGGTTGCTTTCAATGTAATCAAATCTTTTCAAAGTGACTGATGCATTGTTTTTTTGGGATACATGATCTACCAACTATTGTTCTTTGGCATCCAGACCAACAGGTGTAGCTTTAAACACAGTATTTAAATCTATTCTCTTGACAGCATTATGTGATCCTTTGGCTTGAGCAGTTATTATACTGCTTTTATTCCAGACCTCATCAAAACAGCTTGTGGAATCATATTTCTTCTTGGATTGGAGTGAGTCATTCTTGTAGAATAGTGATCATTCACCCTCCTTGTATTTTTCCACACTGGTTTTATTATCCTTTTACCACAATTTTTCTTCAAATGGTCAAAACTTCTACAGACAAAGCATGCTTTATTGTTCATCACAAAGTCACTTCCTAGCTGTTGGGACTTCAGATTATTCCAATTTCTTTGGTTTCCCCTATGACCTTTTGATCTGTACATCTCAGCATACCTAACTGTTTTCCTAACTGGTTTTTCTTGTTGTTTTGGTCTAACAACATCAACTTTAGGAATAGTAGGATCAACAATTTTCTTTTCTACCATAACAGGAGACTCAACTTCATCCTCATTATCAGAAACCCATTCTTCAATCAAAGGAGCATCAGAAATTTTTTTAGTCTCATTTGAAGAATTTTCACAAACACTTTTATTGGCCCTTAATCCATAGACTTCAAATTCAGGTTGTTGAAACTCCTCAAGACCAGAATAAGACAGATCTAGTTTGTTAGGTCTATTATAAATTAAAGGATGAGGTGGAGGAACTGCACTATATCCAAAACCCTTTTTACTTTGTCAGTTATCTGACTTCCTAACAACTTATCTAAGTCTTTTGAGGCCTTACCAAAATTCTCCATTTTAAATTCAATGCCATCCTTTTCTTGCTTAAGTTTTTCAAACTCGGTTTGAAGCTTATTAATTTCATATTGTTTGATTCCTACTTCTCTTTTAAGGACAACAACTTCTTCACTAAAAAGAACCTCATTCTTCCTATATGTGACAAGTTGTGCCTCAACAGTATCTAATCCTCTTTTATAAGTAATAGCCTTAAATTCAGTTTGATGTTGTTTAGCAACCAAATCATCATATTATTTTTTAAGAGTTTCATAGTTGTTCAGACAGGTTTTTGAACAAGTTTTTACCTCAGGGTCTGAAGAAGCCATAGGAGCCATCTCTTCCTTGTGAGTAAATGATTCTTCTTGATAGTTTCTTCTAGATCAAAGTTTCAGAACACAAGCTCTGATACCACTTGTTGATCCCAAATCTTGATCGATTCTTTAGCTTGTAAAGAGTATGTTACCTTGGATAAATCCAAAATAACACTGATAGAAACTTTGTGTGTATATTAAAGAGTATGCAGAATCTACTCTTTAATACTCTAGAACTATTATCAATTGAACAGTAAGTGTATATGAATGAATGAACACAAGATGTAACAAAACGCTTCAATATTATTAGATCAATAATACGAGTACTCTATCTTAGTACTAGGGTTTACAACCTTGAAGCTATGACTATGAGATGCTGTGTAGGTATGTGTATGATAATGAGATGATTGAGATGATAAACTAGATGCCCTAGGATCTCCTTTTATACACTAAGGAGTCCTAATAGGCTTACAATACTTTTTTTTTTCCTAAAATATTTAGTCAAATTTATTGAATTTATAACTAAGTATTTAATACTTTACATAAGTATTAGTCAAATTCCCAAAGCAGCATTAATCTCTTAAATCATCATTAACTTCAGTATTCGTTTGTCTAATATCATTAAACTTTTAGTCAATTAGCATTAAGTTATGCTAACAGCATTAACTTTGTACTAACAGATTAAAACTTTTCCTAGCAACAGTAATATTGAATCCGCAGTAGAAAAAATTTATAACCAGCAGTCTTAGTCCTTCAAAGTCTTAAGTTAGTACTGGCCAGTATCTAACTTACTCTTAAGCTGTACTAATGGTTTTAATACTGGCGTTGTAACTGTGTAGCCCTGTAATAACTTTTGACTTGCGTCTAAGTGCATGAGTTTAATTCCAACAAAACCATAGATTCGAGCCTACCATAAATATTCCCCTTGAGAATGCTAATAACCCCCCGATAGTCTTGTCTTACTAACACCTACAACGGTTAGGTACACTGCCTAGGAGAGTTGTAAAACTTCGGTTTGCAATCACCCGCACATCAAGTTTTTGGCGCCGCTGCGGGGAATAGTCTAGGTTTTGAATTCTATCTAGCTTAGGTCTACTCACTAGATTCCTATCAAGTGAGTTTTTTTCTTCTTTTTATTATCTTTCTTGTAGTATATCTTTTTCTTCATTCCCTTTGTTCGCAAACCCTTCTTTTTCGTTGACCACCAAGGAACATGAAATCACCCGTACTTTAGGAGATATTCCCGACCTAGCCGAGGGCTATCGAAAACACCATTTAAGCTCCCCGGATGGAAACAATATGGTGACTTATGATACGAACAAATCTGATTGGGTGCAAAACGGTGGATGTCATTTCCATGGACTTCGGTCTGAGGATCCAAATCAACATCTTAAGGATTTTCTAAAAATTGTTGACTCTCTTGACCTTAATGTTGAAAATAGGGAAAGAACGCGACTGCGTTTATTTCAAGTTTCCCTTCGCGATCAAGCTAGCAATTGGCTTGAACGTCTTCCCACGGGATCCATCTCCACTTGGGAGGATCTCACCACCCGTTTCCTTGCTCAATTATTTCCATCAGGAAGAACTGCTAAACTCTAAAATGACATCTTGATGTTCTAACAACATCATGGTGAATCTCTTTGTGAAGCATGAACTCGTTTCAAGGACTTACTTCAACAAGTCCCTCATCATGGCTTTGATCTTTAGCACCAAGTCTAAATCTTCTATGATCATGTCAATCCCGCCACAAGGCGAACCATCGATCAATCGGCCGGTGGTAAGCTACGTGACAAAAATGCCAAGGAATCTTGGGCACTTATAGAGGACCTCGCCCTCTATGACAATAAAAGTTGGAATGACCCAAGAGACTTCGCTAAACTGGTTAGGCAATCTCTTTGACTCATGATGTCCCAAATGCATCCGTCCTAGGATTCTATTGAGCTAGAAATCAAGTTGTGCTTGTGAAGATCATTTTGCTCCCTAAATTCCGTTCAAGTGAACAAAATCGCTTCTTCATGTGAGATTTGTAGTGGTCCCCACGACACTAATTATTGCATGGAAAATCCTGAGCAAGCTTTTATTGACTATGCATCCTCTCGTACCGACGAAGCGGGAGGTAAGTGGTTCACTTTCAAACCCAAGCAAAATATGGTGACACCTATAATCCGTCATGGAAAGGTTACCCAAACCTTAGGTGGAGGTAACCTCAAAATTCCCAAAACAAATTTTCAAACCCACCTAATCATTTTCAACCCAAGGGTTTGTTCCCGAATCACCCCTTTAAAAACAATCCTAAAAATTTTAACAATCAATCAAAGCTCGAAGGATTGGTGTCTAATTTTATGGCATCCCAAGACACTAAGTTATTTAAGTTTTAAGCCAATTTCAAACAACAACAAAGCGAGATGACCAATAAAATTGACACATTCTTGAAGGCCATCAATGACCGAATGACGGGATCACTCCCAAGTGACACGGGCCCGAAATTGAATGTCCTACCCTTACCTCTCCGGTTTTTCGTTCCTGTCTCATTTAAACAGGATGGAGACCCACCAAAGCTTTCCATCCCTTCAAATCGATCAATTCTATTAAAACGTATTTCAAACCAACAAATGATTTTCAAAAGACCAACCACAAGTTAAAAATCTAACAATCAATGAAACTGGAACACCAAAACCAAAAGAACCTGAAAAACTATAGAAGATGAATTTAAGGATTTGCATCTTAGCTTATCAGCTCTTGAAGTTCTTGCTCATGCTCCAATATATAATGTAATTTTGTATAAATATGTAGAGAGTTTAGAGTTAGGTAAAAATGGGTCCGCGTTCATTCAAGGCAAAATGCCTAAGAAAATAAAGGATCCCGGATTATTCACCTTGCCTTGTAGACTAGGAGACTCCAAGCCTTTTGATATCTTAGCCAATTTAGGGTCTTGTGTGACTTTAGTCCCGTTATATCTCTTGAAAAAGCTTAAAATTGGATTATTATAAGAGACCAATCATGTCTTTAGATTAGCGGATGGAACTAAGTCATATCCCGTAGAAATTGTATAGAATGTAGAAGTTCACATAGGAAAGTTAAAACTCTTAGAAGACTCTATGTCATAGATATGGAAAAAGACCCTATGACCCCTTTACTTGCAGGAAGAGGATTTTTAGCAACCGCTAGTGCCATAATAGATTGTAAGAAAGCCAAGATAGCATTAGGAGAAAGAATTACTAGGTCAATATTTGGAGTTAGAGAAATCGACCTAGGTGATGAGGAAGTACCATATTGGACCACCTTAGGAAAACGAGAATCTTATGAACCACGACCTAGTACGGATGGTATTGGTGCCCGACCCCCTTACTATGCTAAGAAAGACTTCGAATTACCATTTTCCTGGAGAATAGAAAATTGCTAGAGATGCCAAACTCAACCCCTTTAAGGACGTCTTAGTGTTTAGAAAGATGGTAAAATTCTTAGGAGCTAAATCTATAAATCTTAAAGGAAACATGTGGGAGTCGGAGGAATTAATAGAAAAGAGAATAGATTTGAATAAGCCACCAAAAGAAGGAGATGGTGTGTGACACATTAAGATTGAATTGATTGATCTCGATGGAGATGTTATCCGAGAAGGAAAATACAAGCGAGATCATCGACTTGGAACATTTTCATGATTCCTAGGAGTGTGACTCCGAGTCTAGCTTGAAGACTCGTTAATAAACAAAAGCGCTTATTGGGAGACAACCCAATGTTTTTATTTCTTGCATTTTAGGAGTGTCATGTGTTTTTATTCTTTATCATTTGTTTTTATATCTTTGATTGTTATTCGATCATGCTTTGTTTTGTTTTTAACCTCGTCTTAATTGCACTCAAATGTATTTTGAATAAAATAAGTGTAGGGGAAAATATCCGGTTTTTAAGAACCATTTTCAAACATTTAAAATAAATAACTTTAGATTAAATCTCACTTTTATGTTTTGTTTGTTTGTTTTGAGTCATATTTGTGTACTAACCATTTTTGTGGCCTATGTAGTAAATTTTTACAGGAAATAACTAATATGATATTTGTGTAGAAATTTTTTCAAGAAAACGAAACAAGAATTTTTACAGGCTCTGAAGACGGCGTCAGGATTTTTCCTGACGGCGTCACCAGCCTGCAGTCACAAATTTTTTGTGTTTTTCGAATTTTTGAAAATTTATTTTATTTAATTTCCAGAATCTTTAATTTTTCTAATTCTTGTAGAAAGCCACGATTACATTAGTGCATACATTATATCTTTATTGCTTTCTTAAGATTTTAATTCACAATTAATAGGGTTGTATATCATTTTCCCGTAGAATTTTACGCTGGTATAGTTGCTTTTTATCTATTTGCATGTTATATCTGATAAGGAGAGCTTGAAAGTTCGTACGATTTTCACATGAATGATTCTTGGATGACGATTCAGCCGGTTTATCTTGTTTCTTCTCCATTATTGAGCAAAACAAGGGGAGTATTAGTTTCTCTCGCTTTTCTTATTTTCCCGTTATTCGTTTTTCAGGTACTCATAGAACATTGGGGACAATGTTTGAAATAAGTGTAGGGGGAAATAAAAGCCTTAGAAACTATTCCTTCAATTGCATTTGTTTTGTTCTTAAAAAGATGTGTAATATACTAGAACATAGCGTAGACGGTAATTTTGACCCAAATTAAAAAAAATTATGGCATAAACCGGTGAAACTTAGTATTAGAAGCGTCTCATTGGATAGGAGTTATATGACTAGCACAAAAAACCCTACCTCTTAAAAATTCTACCCCAAAAATGTGAGGTTCGCCCCTAGATCTTTAGGAATTAATGCATCCATCTTTGATGCTTTTGATGATTTTAACCTTTAGCTTGCTCAAGTTAAAGAATTGAGCAATCGCATGTATCTCGTTCATGGATTTGATCGAGCATGTGTGGTTTTGTCGCTTTTTCTGGAGCATTGCTATCTTTTAGGATTATGAGAGTGTATCGGTAGTATTATAAATTTTAGAACTTTCTTTAGCGATTCATCTTGAGATTTCTAATAAGATCGCATTCACGTGATAAGGATTTGCTATATGATAAAAGGCATTAGGATAAACCGCTGTTTCTAGCATGTGTTTGTTATAGTTATGATGGTCTCCCCGATCATATAACTACCCCCACACTCTTGCTACGCACTCATTTTTAGTGCGAGATACCCCTAGTACACCCCTCTGAGCCTATCATTTTCGCGGTTCTAGTAATTTTCTGGTGGATTTTGAATTATTAATGAAGAGCATTGTTTACACCCCCACCAAAATGTTACACCTAAATCGCCTTAGCCTTCCTTGTCGTACTCATTTTTAGTACATTATTGTTATCACATCTGTTAAACCCCAGTTAACTGTTTACTTGAGTACATGGTTGCTAAGTTGAGTCATGATTAGTGTATATAGTTTTGGAATGATTGAGAAATGGGGAAGAAAGTCAAATTATTACCCCTATACGTGCTTAATATACTCCATGTTTATTGATCCTCCTAATTCGGGTTATTAGTTAGTTTATTATTGAGTAATAAAAACTCAAAGTGTAGGGGTGCAATTATAAACCTCAAGTCATGTATTATTTATGTTTCAGCAAATGATAGGGCAAAAGTGTACAAAAAAAATAAAAAAATCGAAAAAAAATAGAAAAAGAAGAAAAAAATATGTACGGGCTGCCATCTTATTTTTGTTTATGTTGAAGAAAATGTCAAGAAAAGAAAGGAAAAAGTTTGATGTAGAGTTTGTATATTTTTGTCTTAGTTTTTTTTAGTCTTGGCTTATCAACGCCTTTTACATGTATTATTGTATATAATTAGCTTGCCACCAGTCAAATTTCCTGAAATATCCCCAACCGTGTTTCTTTTACCCTACACCCAAACATCACAACCCTTTAAAGACCTCTTTGATAGTAATTCCTAGGTGCTTACGCCAAAGCGGTGGAGGTTTTTGATCCTTTATTAAGCTTATAGTAATTTATAAACTATGATAGGTAGTGTGTGTTATTTTCCCGTTTCTATTTATTGTTATAATTCATTATTACACCCGAGAGAATGAGAGAATCCAAACACTTATGTGAGGTGCTAGTATATAATTTACGTGCTTTTAAATATGAGGTCTAATCGGTTGTGCCATGAATTATATTTTTTAAGTAGGTTAAATGCCCTCGATATTGCTATTGACTAGGTAGAAAAGCCCATTTGCTTGAGGACAAGCACATCCCAAGTGTGGGGGTATTTGATGAGGTGTCATTTTATACACTTTTTTGGGGTCAATTAACCCTCGAATTCATGCAAATATGCCCAAAATACGTGCTTATTGTTTTTTTTGTCATTTTAGCATTTGGAAAGTATTTGGAGGAAATACACTCTTTGGACTCACTTTGAGAAGAAACGGGACAAGATTGCAACTCTACTAGAAGACACTCAAGATTTGGCATACAGTGTGAGGAGAAGACGTCACAAATCCTTGTGACAGCGTCAAAGTTATCAATAGGCGGCGTCAGATATTTTGGCGACGGCGTCTGAGTAGCCGACTTAAAGAAGCCCAAAGAAGATTCCACGGGTTAACGGCGTCGCAATTAACAAGCGACGCCGTCGCGACTATTTTCCTATATATACAAACCCTAGTTTTTGTGTTTTAAAAGAAAAAAATTAGAAGAACGATTTTATACGTCATAGCAGCGGTTTTTAGGCGATTTTTAGGTTTTTAACCCTATTGTACTCATCATTACTTCATGTTTTATTGAAGTGAAGTTCTTTTATCCCTTTAATCTTTCAATATGTCTATGTATTATTTGATTAATTGTTCTTCGCTTTCAATAAACATGCTTGGCTAAATTTAAATTGTGTTTGCTTATGATTGCATGAAACCTAGTTGTTTATCTTGAATTATTGCTTCTTGTTAATGATATGCGAGTTAGGCTTTAGAAAACTAGCTATAAAATATTACATTAGCATAGACATCTAGGGAAACGCGTCTAGGTTATATGAAACCCACACAATAGTCTTCATACTACCTTGCCATTTGGGAGGATTCCGAGTTAGGTATTTAATTAACAAAGTACTTACATATTCCATTACGAGGGTGACGGGTAATAAAACAAAAGACGACAACTAGGGAGTAGTAAATGATTAGGTAAACACATATGTTTAACCATAAGAGTTTTTCCTCAACCTTTACTTTTCTTGCAATTAGAATATAATTAGCAGTAGTTTAATTATTTAAAACAAACCCCCCTTCAAAACCCGAGATTTTACATGCTTTCATAAAATATAAAAATACAAAAATAATCTTCTTTCAACCTCTAGACCTTAAGTAACCATACGATTCGAGCCTACCCAAATATTCCCCTATAGAACATTAATAACCCCCTAGTCTTGCCTATACCACACTACAACAGTTAGGTACACTGCCCACGAGGGTTGTAAAACTTCGGTTTGCAATCACCCGCACATCAAGTTTTTGGCGCCGCTGCTAGAAAACCTTTCCGTATCGTAACAAAGTTAGTTTTATCAGACAAGAGAGAAGTATTTTTTGAGTTGAGGTCGTGAAATGACCGTAGAAGAATGTAAGTACAAAAAATAGAAGAGGGTATTTATAGGATTTTTAAAAGGTAAAAAATTGAAAAAAGTGAGTATTTAGAAGGTCTGAGCTTAATAGACCGCATACCGGACTTAACAGGTTAAACAGGATCGAACCGGGTTGATCGGACCAGACCGACCATATTTCAGTGCGGTCCAGTTCGGTCTTGAGCAAAACTGGCCATTATGCCTTGTTGGACCGGATCAGACGAACACCGAACGGACCGGAGCGACCCGAACATTGACCGAACATTTCAGTCCGGTCCTCAGTCCCATGTATTGGCCAAATTGGTTTTCGGTTCTGTTCGATCTGATTTTCGGACCGTGATCAGCCTTAATATTTAGGACACAAGATCCATATTTTTGTATTTTGCCCGTTATATCAAGTAAAAAGGAGAAGAAAAAGAAAATGAAAATGAAAAAGAAAAAAAAACTCACCGTGTCGTTATTGACAACGGTGCCAGAAGCCATGACGCCATCTAAGGTGTTAGTCTCGCGCCAGGAGGCTTGCGTTTCGGACGACACCAAGCCGATGGCACAACGTACTAGGTGCTTTTATGTTTATATGATTTACTTTATGCGATTTGCTAACGGGTGCCCATTAGACACTTTTTAGACTGCGAAAATATGAAAAGTTTGAGTGTATTAAATAAAAAATCGCATTTAACTATAGTAATTTTTTAATTCATCAAATGTATTTTTGATTGCAAAAGGAAGTTTGAGCGTATTAGTTACACGTTAAATACATATATTTATAAACATGTCTCTAAAAAGAATGGTGTTACCTCAAGTGGTAAAAAGAAGCAAGTTGACTAGACAAGAGGTAAGTAATTCTAACCCGTTTGATACGCTTATTACGGTTTAAAACAAAGATGAGCTGGGTACGAATGGGGGAATTCGAATTTGGCTGAGAAGGGAGCCAACAATGATGTAGCTTTTTTCTACCCATGGGACTTCACTCGTAGCATTTGGTGGTCCAACTATTACCCCTCCAGCTGAACAGATTAATGACCTAGAAAGAAAAAATGATGGATGGGAAACTTGTGCGTGTGAATGAGGATGAGAAGCCGATAAAAGAGGTTGATGATCCGCTAAATGGGAAAACAAAATCAACATGAGTGTGCCTAGCAGCTCGTGCTATAAGTCTACTATTGAAAAGGAGGTAAATTTGACATCGACATGCATGCCTAGTACTTCTATGGTGGAACGAGTGGAAGAGTTGCATAGTGACATTGACAACCTTGACGATGAGATAGCTTGATATGTGGCTTCTACGTATTGAGATGGTGGGGGGGGGGGGGGGGGGGGCACATGATGCATGTCTTCTCGAGGATGAAGTTTATGATTGCTATGA
Source organism: Tanacetum coccineum (assembly GCA_026074375.1). Lineage (NCBI taxonomy): Eukaryota > Viridiplantae > Streptophyta > Magnoliopsida > Asterales > Asteraceae > Tanacetum > Tanacetum coccineum. Next base: position 11,113 of record BQNB010001650.1, on the reverse strand, counting down.
TGGGTATGAAGATTATATTATTGATTTACCTGGGGCGCAGGCTTTTTGTGATCAATTTGACATCCGTCTTCGACGTCGGGATAGGAACTAGTGCTAGTGTAGACGTTATTTCCTTTTATGTTAGTTTATAAAATTGACGTCTTTTTTATGATAGGTTTTGTTTGATGCACTACAGGCAGGGACGGAACTTGAACACATTTGTCGAAGGGACCAAAATATGAAATACATATTTTAGGGGGGCCAAACTATAAAACCTTAATACTTGAGAGTAAACTTTTTGGAGGGGCCACAACCCCCCTTGGTCTTATTGAAGTTCCGTCCATGACTACAGGTGCGCTTGTTTGCCTTGTTATAGGTTTTGATCCAGGATTCACCCTCATTCTATGTACTTAAATGTTTTTTTTGAAATAATATAGTTTACCACGGTAAAAAAAACCTATAGTTTAAAAGATACCAGTGAACACTCATTAGCAAAACTCTTACTTTATAACTTCAACTATGAATATCATGTTATGTTGTGTTGCATTAAATTTTTGCTAGTAATTGTCTAATCTGTTACGTCTTTTACTTTTCTCTTCTTTTTCCACTAAAATTAAACTCGAGAACCAAATTTAGAGGTGGCTGTGGCAGCAATTAATGTTTGTCGCAGTTGGCGACAATAATGCTGGCAGATGAGATGTTGCGGTGGCATCAACAATGGCAATGACGGTGTGGACAACATCTTCAACGAAAGTGGCAGTGTGTGGCCAGGTGAGGGTAATGAGCAAGCGACTATTAATTATGATAGGGATGATTAGTCGTCGAAAGAGAGTGGCAGCGACTGTTGGTAGTAGATGTTAATAGATTTATAAGTGTATACTATTAAATGGTAGCAGATATGCTTCCCCATGGAATGTTCCGAGACCTTTCGAGTGGCCAAACGACACAATACTACCATGGCAATGTTTCGGCTCAATTAAGGTCTTTAGTTAATACGCACCTCTTTTGCCAGATGGATTGTTGATTGGTCGTATCGGATGGCCATGCCACGACCAATCGACCATGGCAATGATGCGGTTAATTAAGGTCTTAGTTAACCGCATCATTGCCATGGTCGACTGGTCGTGGCCATCAAAAGTCGGAACATGCCTGCCGTTCTAAAAAAAATAAAAAAAATTAAGGTCTTAGTGCTCACTGTCAGGACATTTCGAGTGTGTTGCCACTACATTTTGAGAGCGGTCGCTTGTTATCCAATTTGCAGAAAGTTAAGCTAAAGTGGTTCACAATATCTTCGTTTTCCTAGAAAGAAAACATAATTCTGAGAAAGCAGGTTTCTTTTCGTAAAAGTAATACTAAACCCCCTTCTTCTGTTTGATAAAAAGTTGAAATGAAATTAGACATATATGTATTTCATATGCATATGTTAATTATTACAGATACTGTACAACTAATTAAGAACTTTATTAGATCTAATAATATTCTTATATTATGTCTCGTTTGATGACCATTACAAGCAGTGATAGTCAAACGAGATCTAATAGCTAACCAGGAGTATATAACCATAATAGAATGCCAACAAAATTCTTCTTTGATACCAAACAAGTCATTGTGGTAACTTAGCTCTGACCCGACATTGCAGAACATCTGCAATTGGCACGACAATCCTTCAATGTCTGTGAAGCAAAAATCGTGGAAAATTAGTAAATAACAAAAAAGCATGGCAAGAGCCACTGGTCAGGAACCTGAATTCTGTAGCACGAGCGGTATTATGTCAAGCACTGTAAACCCATCCATTACTTAGAAGTATTAAAATAGTAAACACATAGTGATACATTAGGATTATAATACTAAGTTAAACTGGGTTTAACCCAGCCATTATTTTCGAGTATTAGATTAATTAGAAAAGAAAATGAACTTTTATATAAAGCAATTTAGACATTTGACTTCCAACCTGTTTGCTAAAAAGAACTTGACTCGAATTTAAGTACCCAGAATGACCTAATCATAAGTGAATTATCTAAATTGACAACTCTAATCAAGGGGGTATCAACTTTTAAGCAAGAATGCAAGACATAATATAACATGAACATAAGCGAACAAAGATTGTTCCTCGCTTTATTACCTTGTACTGTTCTTGAAGATCTTTGATGTAATCAACAGCAAAATCCAACATGTCTGATGTGTTTGTTTGCTATGCAGAACAATAATAACATTCAGATTCAAATTCCAAATTTTTTATCAAAGGGTAGCGTATATATATCGAAAAAGTCAATACCTTGTCCATGTGTGGGACTAGTTCTTGAAGTTTCCTCATTCTTTCACTTATTCGTGTTCTTCGAACCTAGAGCAATTATAACCATTGTGACCTAATAAGCCGCTGATGATAAGGTAAGTGAAAAAAGGTTCACCCTAAAACCAAAAGTCAAGATTTAGTAAAATTACCCTCTCCGCAATGCTTCTCGGATGTGTTGCACAGCCTCGTTTTGCACGGATCTTACATGGGACAGAATCTTGACAATGCAGCAACTTTTCAATAGCAGCCATTTCTCCAGATGTTTTTGGCAAACTCAAGTGGTGTGCCAGCATAGGTGATTGATTTCCCAGGGTATCTCCATTCTAAAGAAATTAATTATTTTCTTCAGTAACTAAAATCATATAATCATACGTGAACTTAGAATTCAAGTCTAGTTGTTTAAACTAGAGATGTGTTCTTTTTTATTATACCTGAAGATCTAGCTCTCTTTTGAGACCAGTAAAGTTGTCAACGAATTGTGTAGACTCGTGTTCCCACGAACCAAAAGAGTAATGATCAGATGACTCGTTAAGAACTCCTGAATCCATGGTGTCGGGCTCTACCTCTGCGATCCTTGGAAGCATTGTAACACCAGATGAGGAACTCATTTGCCTCTTCAATCTGCTTGAAGATGGACTTAATTCACCATTGTTGCCAGCATTTCCCAAATTATAACCTCTCATTCCACCATAACCTACAAATAATTGCTGGTCAAATTCAGTAATATACTAATATATACATTTCACGTATCTGAATTTAGGACTACACTTTGGCTTGAATTTCTTTTTGATTCTTTGGAGAATCCCAAAATAAGAATGAAATGTACAAACTTTAGCAAATATAATCCGATAATACAAATCATACATTAAAGTGTAGTTTTTCCATTTTCAAGAGTAACATATAAAATCTCCTATACAAAACATTTCAGTGAACAAAGTTACCAAAATGAATAACATATATATTCTAGTAATGGATTAGAAGGAATGCTAAAATATAATCAAATAAAATAAATACAACTTGAGACACTAACATACTAAAGTATAAAAGATCTAAAGCTTCACTGTCTACTTTGACTTCTAGAAGTCAAAATCAATAACAAAACTTCATTCTGGATAAAGTCTTTGAACAGTATTATATTTTTAACCATATGATAAAAGATACGAGTACAAAAAATTATAAAAAGTAAAAACGTTCATAATTACATAAACAGATCAAAAGACTGCCCCCAAATATAGAAATATTTACTCCAACAACTATTACTATAAATGGTAAACAAATCACAAACATGGGATCTATCTTAAAAATAGAAAATTTTCACAACATACCCACAAACCTAAATTAACAAATTAAACAAAATACTAATAACAAATAAATAAAAATTCATATAACCAGTTATTAACATTACCATTAGGCTGATTTATATGAGTGAATAATCCAGCAGGAGAACTATTTTGTCTCAAAAGACTTGAACTCATTTTAGGTTGTTGCACCATGCTATAACCCGTACTATCCATGCTTCTTTGAGTTGTACTTTGCCTTGGATAATGAAATTCATTAACTAAATTTGGTTTAAGATCCACTTCCTCTTGTAGATCTTGAAAAGTATTAGAAATAAAATTATAATTCAACCCATCATTTAAATCTTTATTATTTTTCTCAATATCATTAACATAACTTTGAAGAACAGAACTAGGAGCAGACCTGAATCTTAGCAACCCATTATTGTTCTGATTATTCATTTCAAAATTCAATAAAAAATCAACTTAGATAAAGTTACATAAATAGAAAATAACAAAATTTAATCTTGAAGTGGATATAGTGGTGAAATAAAAATCATTAGTATGCGTTGCTATCAACTTGTATCTTATTTTAGAGGATTATAATAATTGCTTGGTTTGTAACCTTTGTGGTATTTGAAACTTGTGGGTGAAGGTAAGTACGGATATTAAATCTTTTTAGGGTTTTGTGTTGTGTTGTGTTGTGTGGTGTGGGGATATCTGTGAGCAGATCTGGTGAGGTTGATTCTTGTGTCTACGTCTGTTGCGATGAAACTAAGCTAAAGCTGAAGAAGGTATTAATGATAAAGATGACTAAAGATGTACGCACTAGGCACTATTTTGTAATTATACTAAAACTAAGGGTATATGCTGGGAAGATCATTTAATACTTTTTTCATCATATAATAGGTTAATTGACTACTTTTTGTTTTTTTCTCCGGATATTTTATGTAAAACTAGCGGTAATATGGTGTAAGTTGTAAATTAAAAACTATTAATTGCAGAGCTGTTAACATGAGCTATAAGTTATATCTTTTTTTTAAATAAAAGTGCTTGGTAAATGGGTTGTTGACTATAATTATAAGATGTAAAATAACTTAAAAGGACATATTTAAATAGATTATAATATGTTTAGAAAGTATATTAGTAATTACACTTTTAAGTAACAGCTCCTAACAATTATAAAAGCTTCATGAGTCAGCTTTTCATTTATGAGCTACTTGTTTAAAATAAAAGCTTAAAGTTGATGCATCCAAACAGAGCTAGTTATTATGTAAGAGATTATTTTTGTAATAAAAAGCTTACGGCTTCAAAAAAGTTTCAAAAAAGCTCCCACCAAAAAGTAAAAGCTAATAACAGTGTATGATTTTTGTTGTAGGCTCGTAAATAAATTTCTACAAATCTTCACCGGGTTATCTTATTAATTCCCTGGGTCACTAAAGTACAAGATTTTACTACGTTGACCTTCTTGTCTCCTCAATTAACAGTATAACATAATTTTTTTAGTTTATATTCCGTATTTTTTGACAGTTTAATACTTTTGACTCATCAAACTTTATAATTTTGGTTTCTTAGTTTCCATTTCACAATTTTATAACAAAAAGAAAAATTATAAAAATACAAATTGAAGTCATTTTATGGTAAAAGACTTCAATGTCTTTTGTCTTCTTTACAAACTGATTGTAAAATATTTTACATGGCCAGGTCTACGATGATGATCGAAGGATATAGGGTTGATGTTTGAACTGCCAAGCCGTTGGTAACCTGTAACAACACAATTAGAAACATTACATTAAGTGAAGCGCAAGGGTTGGTCTATGTGAATCACCTTCGGCGTGAGAGTAATTATGGGTTTGTGATAGCAATAAGTGTGTAATTAAAGAAAGTAGGTGTTGAGAGCATAATCAAACTTGAGTGGCCTACCCATCTATTTATAAGGGATGAAAATAGGCTTCAGCAGGCCTCTGCACTAGAACCGGAGATCAAGGGAAGGAGTCCCGCGAAATTAGGGGATCACAAACTTTTGAAGAATATCGAAACCCTAACTGATCTCATTCCATTAATTCGTCATAAATCGTCAAACGTGTTGTGTTCTTATAAGTGATTGTAATAGTCCTATATCGCATGTACCTTGATCGTCTTCAAGAAATTGATCGGCTAGGGTTTCATCCGGTTTTAGGGTTCGTTATAATTGTATTTAATTAGTTCATGGTTATTGATCCTTACTTGTAAATTGGGTTTAGATATCCTTTATTTTGTGATTAATTGTTCTTCGAAATCCTAATCATTTTTAGGGTTTTAGGGATTGATTTTTTGTAGATTAAGGTTTCTATAGTCGGTTATCTATCTATATATTCATGGATATTTATCGATTCAGGTTTATTTATGTTTTGCTTTTGTTGATTCGATCTGAACTCGGACATATTACAACCCTAATTGTTTACCTAATCATTTTGAGGGTTTTATTTTCTTCTGGTTGTTTTCATATGGTACAATTTGTGGGATAGTGTTGGCTGTTTGGACGCGTTTACTACTAGCTTGAGGGTCGTAATAGGGTTCATATGTTTTGCGTATGGAATGTGGCTTATTGAGTCTGAGAGGGAGAGGGGGGAGGTGTGTAGGAGAAACAATGTGGTATTGCTAATGCTTCAGCTAAGGGTATATCGAGTGATTATTCAATGGGTCAATAGCAAAAAAGATTTGTGATATGGAATATAAAATGCTTGAGGGTAAGGCTGTGTTAGTGCGTAATGATGGGGAACCTTTTAAACCCGTGAATACCGACATTCAAGGCACTAGTGTTGTTGTTGGGGATGTAAATGGGGTTCCAAAAGCCAAGAATGACGACAATCCAATATGGGCTGTTATGGGGGACAAGAATGCACTGAATTAGGTAGCTAGCAATACTTTACAGTCATTTGCTAATTTGGTTAGTAATGACGTCAGTTCTCGTAAGGTTGACTTTCGATTTCTGATGCGGTCGCTGTAAACACACTAGGTTTTACAACTCCCTAGGCAAAGCACCTAACCGTTGTAGTGTAGTAAGGTAAGGCTCGGGGGTTGTTATCGTTCTCTAGGAGAATAGCGTTTAAAGGGTTGAACAAACCTAACTAAGATCTAAGAGGTTGAGAGAAGATTATTTTTGTATTTTTATGTTTTTATGAAAGCAGATAAAATTCAGGTTTTAGAGATAGGTTTTGATTTAAACTAATTAAACTAAACTAATTTTGGTGGAAACTTATATGGTAAACGAACGTATTTACTTAATCATGCATTACTCCTTAGTTTGCTTCTCCTAATCCTATTGCTTTGTGATGACATCAAATAACGTCACTTTTATAGTATCATTTATCCCATGTAAATAACTCATTTTGTATGATTATTGCAAGAATTGTCACTTAATCGTTTATATTTGAGAATTGCAGTAATTATGGAGTACTTGGTGAAGTTATGCTAAAAATCACGCATTTTGGAGCATAAACGAAGAGTTCGAGAAAGTCTACTGAACTGACAGCAAATACGCCTTATTATTCTAGACCTATACTACGTATCCAAGACTTTGAAGAATTAAAAGACCATTGCCTGACTCTGAAGAATACGCCGTATCCACATCAATGATATGCCGTATATAATAATTTGGTCAACGAAGAAGAACCAACTAATTTTTACCTCAATACGCTGTATCCAGCAAGAAGATACAGCGTATCTGTGCCAACACTTCACAAATAACCACGAAGGATTAGAGATCTAATACGCCGTATCCAGGAGACATCAATACGCTGTATTATAGTAATAAAATATTCTGGAAGATATCAAACGTGGTCCTTACTATAAGAAATCCCCAATACGCCGTATCCCACATTGTTTGATGCGGCGTATCGACTAGTTTCCAGACCCTATAAATAGACGACCCAAAACTTAGTTTTAGGTATGCAAGTGAATCCCTAAACCACCAAGTCGACCAAGAGCCGAATAAAGGAGTATAGAAGGTCAGAAAAGAGCCTCAAGATCATAGGAAAACTCTTGTAATCTTCGCGCAACCGAATACGCGTTCGATTAAGGTTTCTTTATTTTAATTGTTCATATATCAAACCGTGTGTATTTTTACAATGACTATCGGCTGATACCTTTAGGTATCAGCCATGTTTATGAAGATCTAATGTTTGGTTTGTTTATCTTGATTACTTAATTTATCGTTGATTGTTGTTTATGTTTATCAATTTATATTTGTTTACGTGCTTAAGTATGCGACCTATCATTTAACTGGGTCTAGTCCTACATATTTAATGCTCTGCAACTTCGGTGTTGTTTGGGCGTAGGCTAAGGGTCCGGGATAGCTCTCCATATTACAATTTATATATCTAGAATCATAGGATCACGAATATTGACCTATCTTTTCCTTTAGTTTAGTGAGCTTAGTTGAGCCATAAGGTGACCTTGGTATCAACGAGTACGTTCTTATTCCATTGGTAAGGACTCGTACAGTGGACTACTAGTATATAAAGAGCCGTTAAGCAGTAAGTGGGTAAAGTCTCGATGAGCTAGGGTTTAGTAAGAGCACCATTATTAATCTCCTAAGATAGATTATAATCAACAAATGCTTACTTTATGCGGATGCGTCTAATTGTGACAGAATTAGCGTGTCTCGGTCTGAGAAAGAAGTACCGCCTAAGTCTAGGAATGATATGCCCTTCGAGATAAGTCAATCATTGCACTAATAAACAAACCAGTGTTTTATCGGATTATTCATGGTTGATATGTTTTCCTTACATTAGTTCTTGATCGTTCCTCTATCATTTGTTTATCTTCTTGTGTGTGTTTATTGCTTTACTTTTCATCAAAACCTTAGGTTAGATACACAAAATTATGCCAGTCTCTTAGGCTGAAACCCCCCTTTTTGCATTAGTTTTAGGTTTAACTTAGATAACTAAAATACTGATAGAATAAAGAATTAATGCTCTCGCTCTTAGTGATCGACACCCTACTTACCACGAAACTCCATCTGACCGGGTACACTGCCCGTTAAAGTGTTGTTTTTAGGTATAGTCGGCATAAAATAAATAGTAAAACTTGATACATAAATAACACCTACACAACGACACATCACTTTGTCATAATTGTGATGATCTGTGTAAGTATTTCCTGGGTCATGAACAGATTACATGAATCTACCATTTATGTAATATTTCCTTAAGGCAACGCACATGTAAGGTAGTATGAAGACTATTACAAGGCCCCTAAGAGTACATTACATGCATTAAAACACTTAAGAGGGATCAACCATAATAGGGGTAAGGTAGTATGAAGACTGTTACCGATGGTATCCTTTCTACATACTCGCGTTTCCCTAGACGTCTATGCTAATGTAATATTTTATAGCCAGTTTTCTAGAGCCTAACGCGCACATCCATCACAAGAAGCAATATTAAAAGGATCTAGAATGGCCTAAAAGCTGCTACACTCGAACTATAATGTTTAGGGTTTGTCTCCCAAAAGTTGCACACTAAAACCCTAAAAACGTAGGTATATATATCAACGGCGTCACCAAAATCCTGACGTCGTCACTTCGCCGAATCTTCTTAGGGTTTCTTTGAGGCGTTTATGTTCTGACGCCGTCACATCAATCTTGACGCTGTCGCTTGTAAGTTCTAACGATGTCGCTAGGAATTGCGACACCGTCTTCAGGCACTGTACGCGCATCCTTGAACCACTTCGTGTAAAGTTTTAATCTTTCCTGTTTCTTCCCAAGTTGAGTCTAAGTCACGTGTATTTCCTTCAAGAGCTTCCCAAATGCTAAACACACAAAAAGGAACGATTAAGCACATATTTTGGGCATATTTGCATGATTTAGAGGGTTAAATGACCCTAAAAAGTGTATAAAATGATACCTCATCAAATACCCCTACACTTGGGATTTGCTTGTTCTCAAGCAAATGGGCTTTTCTACCTAGACAATAGCAATATCGGGGGCATTTAACTTACGTTTTAAAAATTATTCATGGCACAACCTATTAGACCTCGTAATTAAAAGCACGGAAAATATACACTAGCACCTCACTTAAGTGTTTGGATTCTCTCTTTCTCTTAGGTGTATAATGAATTATAACAATAATGGAAACGGGAAAATAACACTCATTACGTGTCGTACATACAAATTACTATAGGCTTGGTAAAGGATCAAAAATCTCCACAACAATGGCGTAAACACCTAGGAATTACTATCAAAGAGGTCTTTCAAGGGTTGTGATGTATGGGTGTAAGTTAAATGGAAGATGGATGGGATATATTTGGGTGGATTTGGGGTGGTGGCGAGTTAATTAAATACAAGAATACACGTGAAGGCGTTGCTAAGCAAAGACTCGACTAAACTAGGACTAAGATATACAAACTTTACAACTAACTATCTTGATATATACATGAACATAAGCAAAATGGCAGCCCGTACATTTTTTTCTCTTTTTTTATATACATTTTTTGACTCTTTTTCTCTTTTTTTAATATACATTTTTCCGTACACTTTTGCCCTGCCATTTGCTGAAACATAATAATACATGATTTGAGGTTTATAATTGCACCCCTACACTTGAGTTTTAGAAATCATAATTACAAACTAACTAATGACCCGTATTGAAAGGATCAAAATAACATGGAGTGTATTAAGCACGCGTGGGGGTAATAATTTGACTTCTTCCCCATTTCTTCATAAAATAAAAACTACCATGAATCCTAATCGTCCCAAAACTGTATACACTAATCACAAGACTCGACTTAGCAACCATGTACTCAAGTAAAAATTAATAGGGTTTATAACAATAATGTAGTAAAAGTGAGTACATACAAGGAAGGCTAAGGCGATTTAGGTGTAACAATAGGTTAGGGTGTAAACAATGCTCTTCATTAATAATCCGGAATTCACCAAAAAATTACGGGAACCGCGAAAAGGATAGGCTCGAAGGGGTGTACTAGGGGTATATTGCACTAAAAACGAGTGCATAGCAAAGGTGTGGGGATAGTTATATGATCGAGGTGACCATAATAAAAGATATAGGTTTAAAACAGGGTTTATCCTAGTGCCTCTTATCATTTAGCAAATCCTAATCACAAGTGCGATCTCACTAGCGGTATCAGGATGAATCACAAAAGCAAGTTCTAGAATTTAATATACTACCGATACACTCATATAGTTTTGACTGATACTAATCCTCTAGAAAAAGCGACAATACCACATATGCATGATCAAATCCATGAACGCAACACATATGATTGCTAATTTCTTAACTCGAGCAAGCTGAAGGTGAAACTATCTTAGGTATCAAAGATAGATAGCTGAATTCCTAGAGATCTAGGGGCTAACCTCACATTTTTCGGGTGGAATTTTTTTAGTGGTAAGGTTTTTGTGCTAGTCATATAATTCCTATACATGAGGCGCTAATAATACTCAGTTTTCATCGATGTGTGCCATAATAAAAATTTAAATTTAGGTCAAAATTACCTTCTACGCTATGTTTCAGTATATTACACATCATTTTAAGGACAAAGCAAATGCAATTGAAGGAATAGTTTC